>SZWC01021986.1:3609-14747 GCA_023375785.1 Penium margaritaceum | reverse complement strand
GGAGAGAGAGAGGGGAGAGAGAGAAAGGAGAGAGAGAGACAGAGAGAAGGAGAGACAGAGAGAGAGAGAGATAGATAGAGAGAGAGAGAGAGAGAGAGAGAGAGAGAGAGAGAGAGAGAGAGAGAGAGATGATGAAAACTGGGGCAGCCCTAAGGGAGGTGATCAGGCTCACTAAGAGCCGCATAAACATGACCAACTGTTTGTGAGAGGGAGTTGCACGTTGCACAGGCAGAAATTACCAAATTGAGTGCAGGTTTGCAAAGAATGCGAATTCTGAATTCATTCTTAAGTGAGAAAGTACATTATCAGAGCTTCCTCACAAGCCCTTTTATGCCTCATTTGGCCAAGGGAGCAGTGAGATACACTCTGTCAAATTCTTTCCTCTAGCACACTTTCCTAGCTTAGCAGGATGAGCGGCAGTCACCTTGTTACACATGAGAATCATGTCTCAGACCACTAGGACGACCAACGATTGTGGTCTTAACCTTCTTTGAAGTATCTTTGAGGTCCTCTAGCCGCCTTTCCTCCTTGAAGGCTGCTATCAGCCGTACTGGCAAATAATCCTACCGCCTTTTGAGCTCAAAGTGCTCAGGTTGTCACTTTAACCCGACCCATGATCTCCAAACTTTGGAAATCCACATCTCACTCAAACGGACTCCAAATTGAGTTCTTAAAAGTGCGTTACCAAGCATCCTCTATGCAGATGTCATGCCAAATGATTTTTATTGGGCAACATATTCTAGTCACTTTCTGGCACCCTCATATCCATCATTCTCCCACTTTGCAAGAGTTAGAATCACACAAATCTGCACTGTCCCCTCACCTGCTGAAAGCGGTGCACTGCCAGCAGCTTGGTCAGGAAGTCTGCCAGCACCATGTTTGAAGGGCAGAACTTGATCTGCACCACCTGCTTTGCCACGAGTTTGTGGATGAAGTGATATCGCATGTCAATGTGCTTTGTGCGGGCGTGAAATTCTGCATTTTTGTTAGAGAAATGGCTCTCATGTTGTCACAGTAGATCGTAGTCGCTGTGGTTGGCTGCTGCCCAAGGCTTCCTAGCACCTCACGCAGCCACACAAATTCCTTTGTTGCTTCCCTCAAGGCGATGTACTCAGGTTTGGTGGAGGAAAGGGCGACGCACTTTTGCTTCTTTCTTCTACAACTGATTGCACCTCCCCCAAGTATAAACACGAACCCACTAGTTAACCTCCTTGTGTCTAGGTCACCTCTCGAATCTACATCGCTGTAGCAGATGAGGATGGGGCTGTTGTTGCCGTTGAAGGTGAGGCAAAGGCTGCTACTGCTGTCCAGGTAGCGCAGCACGCACTTGACCGCCTCCCAATGCGGCACGCCGAGATTCGAGCAAAACATGCTCAGCACTCCCACTGCTTGGCTGATGTCGAGGCGCATGCCGACTGCTGCATACATGAGGCTCCCGACTACGGCTTGGTACGGCACTGCTTCCATGCGGCTGCTCTTTTTCATGCAGTGAGGAGTCTGCGTCATGCTAAGCCTCTCTCCCACTTCTAGTGGTGTTGCAGCTTTGCGCGCTCCTGCCATGTTAAAGCCCTTCACGATGTCGCTCACATACGTGCTATGTGACAACTTGAATGTCAGCTGCTGCCGGTCCCGCTTGACCAGCCAAGGTAGAAGCTAAGCTCTCCCATGTCTTTCATGTCAAACCTGGCAGCAAGGGACAGCTTCACATCATCCAAAAGAGACTTGGAGTCAGATACAATGAGCAGTTCATGAACATAGAGCAAGACGATGACCTGGCTTACCTCTTGCACGCGCCCATAGACTTCATGGTCAACATCACTCCGCCCAGTAAGCTGCTCATCTATCTTGTGGTACCATGCTCGCGGGGCTTGCTTCAGGCTGTAGAGGGCCTTCACAAGCTTGCACACCAAATCCTCCTTTCCCTCTACCAGATACCCCTCTGGCTGCTCCATGTTCACATCCTCCTTCAGGTCGCCATTTAGCAATGCACACGTCACATCCATTCGGTAGACCTCCCAGTCCATGGCAACAACAAGAGCGAGGATCGCTCGGATGGATGGGAACTTTGCGACAGGTGCAAATGTCTCATTGTAATCCACACCCTCAGTCTGCACATACCCTTTTGCATCAAACCGTGCTTTGTACTTAAGCACTTTACCGTCCGCACCATGCTTGCGTCTAAAGATCCACTGACACCCGATCAGCCGGCTGCCACATGGAGCTTCCTCGATCATGGATATGAGAGTGCAAGAAAGTGACAAAAATAGGTTGCTCGATAAAAATCATCTGGAATGACATTTTCATAGAGTATGTTCTACAGGTTCCAGACCACTTTACGGAACTTGATACGGAGTCCGTTTCAGTGAGATATAGATTTCCAAAGTTTGGAGATCATGGGTCAGGTTCAAGTGACGACCTGAGCACTTTGAACTCAAAAGGCGGGAGGATTATTGGATAGGAAGGCTGAGAGCGGCCTTCAAGGAGAAAAGGTGGCTGGAGGACCTCCAAGAGACTTCAAGGAAGGTGCAGACCACAATTGTTGGTCGTCCAAGTGGTGTGAGGCATAATTCTTTTGTGTGACAAGGTGACTGCCTCTCATCCCGCTAGGCTAGGAGAGTGTGCTAGAGGGTAGACTTGGATCGAGTGTATCTCAGTGCTCCCTAGGCCAAATGAAGCAAACAAGGGCTTGTTAGAAAAATTTGAAGATTTATTTTCTCACTCAAGAGTTGATTCAGACAGTCATGTTCTCTGAAAACCTACATCTGCTTCCGTAATTTCTGTCTGTGCAACCTGCAACTCCCTCTCACAAACAGTTGGTCCTACCTAGGCCGCTCTTAGTGAGCCTGATCACCTCCCTGAGGGCTGCCCCAGCTTCTATCAGTGGCTTTAGAGCTAGAACAAGGCTTTTTCTCATTCTTGAGGCATTCATTGCACCCTGTTGTGTGAGAGAGCCGTTTGTGGGCTGAACGTTGCACTACCATGGCGACATCCGCTTCTGTGGTGGCCGGCGTCAACATTGCCAAGTTTGAAGGCAAGAACTTCTTCAATTGGATCAACAACATGAAGATGGTGCTGATTGAGAAGGGTCTTTGGAGCCAGGTGGATGAGAAGGAGAAGGAACCAGAAGAAAGCTCCCTATCCCCAGTCGAGACCCGTACCTAGTCGGAGAAGCGTGACCGCGCCCTCACAACCATCTACCTCCACCTCGCCGATCGGCAGCCACTCTTCGTCCGTGGCATCCTCACACCAAAGGAGGTTTGGAAAAAGCATGAGTCCGCTTATGCTGCCAAGTCAAACCTCATTAACATGCAGCTGCGTCGTCGTTTTCACACTGTGAAGATGGATGAGTCCGGATCCATGGTTGACTACATCAACATGGTGAAGTCTCTCTCTGACCAGCTTGCTGCGATTGAGGACCCTGTCAATGAGCGTGTGCTCATGCTCACCATCCTCTCTGGCCTTCCTAGCATTTACACTCCTCTCATTCTTGCCCTGGACCAGCGTGGCGACAAGCTCTCCCTCGATGATGTGGAGGAGAGCCTGCTGTTTGACGATGAGCGGCGCAAGGGAGAGGAGAGCTTAAGCGGACTGGACGTCGCTCTCATCACCAACTTTGGTCATGGGGGCGGTGCTACATCAACCAGGGGCGACGGGGGAGGAGAGAAGAAGAAGGGGAGCTGCTATTACTGCAAGAAGCCGGGCCATTTGGAGTGCGAATGCTGGAAGAAGAAGGCGGACCTTTGGCTTCAGTGGGAGCGGGAAAACAGTCAAACGCTTTCGCGATCGTCGCAGATTGGGAGAGTGGATTCGTGACAACCATCCGGGTCCTGCACGTCTCGGACAACACTGTGCTGTTCTGGATCATCAACACGGGAGCCACGAGGCACATGATGTGTCACCGGGAGAGGTTCGTTGTCTACACCATCATTGAGCGTCGTTGGGTGTACATGGGGGACAACCATGTGCAAACGGCGGTTGGGGAGGGTGAGATTGTGTTTTGTGCTTCCGTTGAGGGCAAGCACGTGGAACGTCATGTGAAGGGGGTGCTCCATGTTCCGGGGTTGGCAGCTAACCTCCTCTCTGTCTCATCTCTCATCTCCGAAGGCATGCAGGTTCGCTTTGAGAATGGTGGGTGCACCATCTCTACCAGTGCAGGCCTTGTTCTTGCAAAAGCTGACAAGGAGGACGGTCTCTACCGTCTGTATGTGGCCTCGGACAAGGAAGCCAACTCACCATTGGCGGTGAGAGAGGGAAAACACAACATTGGCCTGTGGCACCGCCGGCTTGGTCACCTCGGCTTTGGCGCAATGCTCTCCATGCAGCAGATGGTCCGCGGCCTGGAGCTCAAGGGGGTAAAGCAGCCAGGTGCACTGGCTTGTGAGAGGTGCATTGAAGGGAAGCAAGCCCGCTCTCCTTTCATGGGGAAAGGGAAGGGCGCGGCTGAGCTTCTTTCACTCGTTCACTCTGATTTGTGCGGTCCTATGCCATCACAATCCTTGTGCGGCAAGTTGTACTTTGTCACGTTCATTGATGAGAAGTCAAGGAAGACGTGGGTGTTGTTCTTGGCTGGAAAGGATGAGCGCTTTGATGATTTCAAGGTGTGGATTGCTGCTGCACAGAATGAGAGTGGCAGAAGGTTGAAGGTGCTTCACACCGATGGTGGAGGAAAGTACCTCTCCAACGACTTCCGCACCTTCCTGAAGCGTCGCGGGATCAAGAACGAGGTCACCCCACCTGGAACATTGCAGCTAAACGGCGTGGCTGAATGCGGAAACCGCACGCTCATGGAGTGTGTTTGCAGCATGCTCAAAGACGCAGAGCTCCCGCCAACCTTTTGGGCGGAAGCGGTCAACACTGCCGTGTACCTGAAAAACCAGAGTCCCACGCGCGTCGTGCCACTGATGACACGGGAGGAGGCATAGGTAGGACGCAAGCCAACAGTGACGCACCTGAAATTCTTCGGGTGTGGCACATTCTTGCACGTGCCTGCCTGCAACCGCAACAAGCTGGACACAAAGTCGGTGAAGGCGACCTTCCTTGGCTACGACACCATGGGATACCGCCTTTACAACTTTGTTGCTTACAAGATCATCCCCAACTGCAACGTCGTCTTTCAAGCGGAAATGAAGGGCTGGAATTGGAGCCCTATGACTGCTGTTCAGCTTGCTCCCGCACTTGTACCACAAGTGGGAGAAGTACCACTAGCAGAAGAAGGCAGTTCGGAAGATGGCGGTGACAGTGGCTACGACAAGGAGGTGGAGGGAACTGAGAAGGAGAAGGAGCTAGAAGCGGAATTTGATGAGGAGGAGTAGCAAAGCAACGCACAGCAGCTGCCACAACCATCTCCACACCTCAAGAAAGGCCAAAGGATAGTGGGGAGCCCGTGAGGCAATCTGAGCACCTCACAAACAAATTGAGGCCACTGGAGGAGCTGGTGAACTTGTGCACTGATCCACCACCAACGTAGTCGTCTGACCTCAAGCTTCTCTTCCTCACAGTCACCGATGACCCAACCACATTTGCTGAAGCCATGCGCAACACCGAGGCGGCATATTGGCATGCCGTAGCAGATGAGAAGTATGGTGTGCTTGTGAAGAACGGCACCTTGACTCTCGACGAGGCTCCACGTCCCAGCCGGGTGATCGGTTGCCGGTGGATCTTTAGGTGCAAGCGTGGTGCGGATGGTAAGATTCTCAGGTACAAAGCACAGCTGGTTGCAAAAGGGTATGCGCAGATTGAGGGTGTGGATTACAATGAGACATTTGCGCCTGTCACTAAGTTCCCATCCATCTGAGCGATCCTTGCTCTTGCTGCTGCTATGGACTGGGAGGTGCACCAAATGGATGTGACGTGTGCATTTCTGAATGGTTACCTTGAGGAGGATGTGTACATGGAGCAGCCGGAGTGGTATGTCGTGGAAGGGAAGGAAGGTTTGGTGTGCAAGCTTGTGAAGGCCCTCTACGGCTTGACGCAAGCCCCGCGAGCATGGTACCACAAGATGGATGAGTAGCTGGCTGGTCTAGGATTTGTGCACAGTGAAGCAGACCATGCTGTCTATGGGCACACACAAGAGGCAAACCAGATCATCATCTTGCTCTATGTTGATGATCTGCTCATTGCATCTGACTCCAAGTCTCTTTTGGACAATGTGAAGCAGTCCCTTGCTGCCAAATGCGACATGAAAGACATGGGAGGGCTGAGTTACTACCTTGGCCTTTAGGTCAATTAGGACCCACAGCAGCACAATTTGGAGTTGTTGCAGAGCACGTACGTGAGCGGCATCATCAAGCGCTTCAACATGGCAGGAGCACGCAAAGCAACAACACCACTGGAAGTGGGAGCAAAGTTGAGCATGACACAGACTCCCCGCGCCATGCAAGAGAGGAGCCGCATGGAAGTAGTGCCGTACCAAACAGTAGTTGGAAGCCTCATGTATACAGCAGTCGGCACGCGCCTCGACATCGGCCAAGTAGTGGGAGTGTTAAGCAAGTTTTGCGCGAATCCGGGCATGCCACATTTAGAGGTAGTCAAGCGCGTGCTGCGCTACCTCGACAGCAACAGCAGCCTTTGCCTCACCTTCAACGGCAACAACAGTCCCATCCTCATCGGCTACAATGACCCAGATTGGGGAGGTGACTTGGACACAAGGAGGTCAACCAGTGGGTTTGTGTTTGTGCTTGGGAGAGTTGCAATCAGTTGGAGGAGCAAGAAGCTAGAGTGTGTCGCCCTCTCCTCCACCGAAGCATAGTACATCGCCCTGAGTGAAGCAGCGAAGGAAGCCGTGTGGCTACGTGAGCTGCTGGCAAACCTTGGACAGAAGCAGACCATAGCGACCACCATCTACTGTGACAACATGAGCGCCATTGCTCTGACCAAGAATGCCGAATTTCACGCCCGCACCAAGCACATCAACATGCGGTACCACTTCATCCGCGAGCTCGTGGCAAAGCAGGTGGTTTAGATCAAGTTCTACCCTTCAGGCATGATGCTGGCAGATTTCCTGACCAAGCCGCTGGCAGCGCACCGCTTTCAGCAGCCGAGGGGACAGTGCGGACTTGTGTGATTTTTAGTCTTGCAAAGAGGGAGAATGATGGATATGAGAGTGCAAGAAAGTGACAAAAATAGGTTGCTCGATAAAAATCATCTGGTATGACAGTTGCATACAAGATGTTTCACAGGTTGCAACACTTTACGGAACTCGATACGGAGTCCGTTTGAGCGAGATATGGATTTCCAAAGTTTGGAGATCATGGGTCGGGTTCAAGTGATGACTTGAGCACTTTCAGCTCAAAAGGCAGCAGGATTATTGGCCAGGGCGGCTGAGAGCGGCCTTCAAGGAGAAATGGCGGCTGGAGGACCTCCAAGAGACTTCAAGGAAGGTGCATATTACGATTGTTGGTCGTCCGAGTGGTGTGAGACATAATTTTCTTGTGTGACAAGGTGACTGCCGCTCATCCCGCTTGGCTAGGAGAGTGTGCTAGAGTGTAGACTTTGACAGAGTGAATCTCAGTGCTCCCTAGGCCAAATGAGGCATGTAAGGGCTTGTTAGAAAGCTGTGAAAATTTACTTTCTCATTCAAGAGTGGATTCAGACATTTGCATCCTCTTCAAACCTACATTTGCTTCCGTAATTTCTGCCTGTGCAACCTGCAACTCCCTCTCACAAATAGTTGGTTCTGCCTAGGCCGCTCTTAGTGAGCCTGATCGCCTCCCTGAGGGCTGCCCCAGTTTCCATCACTCGTAAGTCCACGTGCCATTCTACATGAGGACACCACACTCCTCATCTGCTGCGGCACGCCAATCTGCCGCCTCGGCGCTGCACATGGCTTGAGCGAGTGTGGCTGGGTCATAGGTGCCTGTGAGAAAGAGAAGCTTGAGGTCAGATGACTCCGTTGGTGGTGGAACGGTGCACAGGTTCACGAGCTCCTCCAGCGGCCTCTGTTTGCTTGGGAGGTGCTCGGATCACCTCAGCGGCACCAAAAGACCATGTGTACCATGGTTGTGGCGTGCAAACATCTGTGGCAGCTGCCGTGCGTTTCTTTGTCGCACCTCCTCATCAGAATCTGTTCTCTTCTCCTTCTCAGCTCCCTCCGCCTCCTTGTCATTGCCGCTATCACTGCTGTTTTCCGCACCACCCTCTTCTGCTACCGGCTCTTGTCCCATTTTTGGTACGATTGCAGGAGCAAGTGGAACTGCAGACATGGGGCTCCAAGTCGAGTCCTGCACATGATCTTGAAAGACCACGTCAGGGCTGCGGATGATCTTGCAAGCAACGAGGTTTTTAGAGGCGGTATCCGATGGTGTCTTAGCCGAGAAGGCCGCCTTCACCAGCTTTGCGTCCAGCTTGTTGCGGTTGCTGGCAGGCACATGCACGAATGCACCACACCCACAAACTTTTAGGTGTGTCACTCTTGGCTTGCATCCCCTCCACGCCTCCTCAGGTGTCATCAGTGGCGCAAAGCGCATGGGACTCCGGTTTTTCAGGTACACAGCAGTGTTGACCGCTTCGGCCCAAAAGGTTGGCGGGAGCTTTGCGTCTTAGAGCACGCTCCAAACACGCTCCATGAGCATGCGGTTCGCGCGTTTAGCCACGCTGTTCAGCTGTGATGTTCCAGGTGGGGTGATCTCGTAAGTGATCCCACGATGCTTGAGGATGTTATGGAAGTAGTTCGAGAGGTACTCTCCTCCACCGTCGGTGCAAAGCACCTTCAACTGACTGCCACTCTTTTTATGTGTAGCAGCAATCCATACCTTGAAAGAATCAAAGCACTCATGCTTTCCATCCAAGAAGAACACCCACATCTTCCTTGACTTGTCATAAATGAATGTGACAAAGTACAACTTGCCGCACAAGGACTGAGATGGCATGGGACCACACAAACCGGAGTAAACAAGTTAGAGAAGCTCAGCCGCCCCCTTCCCGTCTCCCGTGAAAGGAGAGCGGGCTTGCTTCCCTTCAATGTAGCTTTCACAGGCCGATGGACTTGGCTGCTTCACCCCTTTGAGCTCCAAGCCGCAGATCATTGACTTTATGGAGATGATGGCGCCAAAGCCGAGGTGACCGAGCCGGTGGTGCTAAATGCCGATGTCGTGTTTTCCCTCCCTTGCCGCCAACACTGAGCCGGCTTCTTTCTCGGACGCCACATGGAGACAGTAAAGTCCATCCACCTTGTCCGCTTTTACAAGCACACGACCTGCAGGGGCAGAGATGGTACAGCCACCATTCTCAAAGGAAACCTGCATGCCTTTGGAGATGAGAGATGAGACAGAGAGGAGGTTAGCTGCCAGTCCCGGAACATGGAGTACCCCCTTCACATGACATTCCACGTGCTTGCCCTCAATTGAAGCACAAAACACAATTTCACCCTCCCAAACCGCCATTTGCACATGGTTGTCCCCCATGTACACCCGACAAGGCTCAATGATGGTGTGGACAATGAACCACTCCCGGCGACACATCATGTGCCACGTGGCTCCGCAGTTGATGATCAAGAACAGGGCGGTGTTGTCGGAGACGTGAAGGACTCGGATGGCTATCATGAATCCACTCTCCCAATCTGCTGAGTTTGCAGAAGCGTCGGACTGCTTTCCTGCTCCCACTCTAGTCTCAAGGTCCGCATTCTTCTTCCAGCATTCGTGCACCCAATGGCCTGGCTTCTTGTAGTAGTGGCAGTTCCCCTTCTTCTTGCCTCCTCCGCTGTTGCTCCGAGTTGGTGCAGCACCGCCCCCACGACCAGAGTTGGTGATGTGAGTGACGTCCAGTCCGATTCCGCCCTCGTCTCCCTTGTGCCACTCCTCAAAAAATAGGCTCTCCTCTACATCGTTGAGGGAGAGCTTGTCGCCACGCTGGTCCAGGGCAACAATGAGAGGAGTTTAGCTACTAGGAAGGCCACAGAAGATGGTTAGCGCAAGCACACGTTCCTTGACAGGGTCCTCAATGGGGAAAACTAGTCGGAAAGGCACTTCACCATGTTGATGTAACCAATCATGGCTCCGGACTCATCCATCTTCACAATGTGAAAGTGACGACGCAGCTGTATGCTCATGAGGACTCATGTAGATGCATAAGTAGACTCAAGCGTCTTCCAAATCTCCTTAGGCGTGAGGATGCCAAGGATGAGGAGTTGCTGTCGTTCGGCGAGGTTGAGGTAGATGGTGGCGAGCACACGGTCACGCTTCTTGCAGTGGGTACAAGCCTCATCAAGTGAGAGACAGGAGAGAGATGGTTCCTCCTCAATCACATGGCTCTAGAGTCCCTTCTCCATCAGCACCATCTTCATGTTTTTGCTCAAGTTGAAGAAGTTCTTGCCTTCGAACTTGGTGATGTTGACACTGGCCACCACAGAAGCGGATGTCGCCATGGTGCAAGGAATGCCTTAAGGATGAGGCAGAGCCTTGTTCTAGCTCTGATACCACTTATGAAAACTGGAGCAGCCCTGAGGGAGGTGATCAGGCCCAATAAGAGCCTCCTAGGCAGGTTCAACTGTTTGTGAGAGGAAGTTTCAGGTTGCACAGGCAGAATTTACGGAAGCAAATACAAGTTTGCAGAGAACTCAAACATCTCAATCAACTCTAAAGTAAGAAAGTACATTATCTCAGATTTCTAACAAGCCCTTATATACCTCATTTGGCCAAGGGACCACTAAGATACACTCTGTCAAAGTCTACCCTCTATCACACTCTCCTAGCCTAAGGGGGATGAGGGGCAGTCACCTTGTCACACATGAGAATTATGTGTCACACCACTAGGACGACCAAAAATCGTGGTCTGCACCTTCCTTGAAGTCTCTTGGACGTCCTCTAGCCGCCTTTTCTCCTTAAAGGCCGCTCTCAGCCGTCCTGGCCAATAATCCTACCGCCTTTTGAGCTCAAGGTGCTCAAGTTGTCACTTGAACCGGACCCATGATCTGCAAACTTTGCAAATCCATACCTCACTCAAACGGACTCCAAATCGAGTTCTTTAAAGTGCGTTACAACCCATGAGGTATCCTATATGCAGATGTCATGCCACATGATTTTTATCGAGCAACCTAGTTTTGTCACTTTCTGGCAACCTCATATCCATCAAGACACACACACACAGAGAGAGAGAGAGAGAGAGAGAGAGAGAGAGAGAGAGAGGGAGAGAGAGAGAGAGGG
>SZWC01021985.1:0-24440 GCA_023375785.1 Penium margaritaceum | reverse complement strand
TGATCACTGGGGAAGTCAGGTGACGGTCGTATCGGGGACACGGGTGGAGGTCGGATACCCGTCTGCAGCTGACGGAGGCGCTCCTGTAGAAGACGAATCTCCCGCTCCTGGGAGTCATCCTCGAAGCCTGGCATGAATGGCTCGTCATCAAGAAGGTCCTCAGGTGGTGGGGAGACCACACCAGGGGGTGAAGCAGGCGGGGCACGTGTCACGGACACCTGAGCCGAGTGCTGGGTGGAGGCCGCAGTGCCGGCAGCTCCCTCAGAAATCCGCGGAGGAGCCGTGGACTGAGCGCGTAGGAGCTTAGTCAGCGTGCGGATCGCGTCAGTCTGCTCTCGCTGCAGACGACGCATCTCCTCCTGCTGGCTGCGCAGGTCCTCAATGGCCTGCGAGCGAGGGCTCAATACCCCTGAAGAAGAGGAGGAGGGATCACCTGGTCCCTTGTCCTTGTCGTCGGGCGAACTCATGTCGCCGCTCACTATGGGATGACAGGTCAAGTTTGCTGGATTTCAAAACCGTCTGCATTTCTCGGGGAGTTGAAACGCTGGCAACTTTTGACTTTTCGGTTGAAAACTTGGCTAAGTGTAATGCTGACGTCAGCAAGGGGTTGCTGACGTCAGCACGACCTGATGACGTCAGCAACCAAAAATGCTGACGTCAGCTCGTCCCCTCCTTTTTTTTTCTTGTCACGTTTCTGCCGCTACGCGGTGGCGCGCGGCAGCTCCGCGGAAGCTGCGCAGCAGCTTCCGCCCACCAGCTGCTGCAGCTGTGCTGTCAGCTGCAGCAGCAGCTGCGTAGCTGCGTTGTGCAGCGGTGGCAGCGGCGGCTGCGCTTCTGCTGCTGCTGCTGCGCGTGGCGGCTGCTGTTGCTGTGCGCTGCAGCTGCTGCTGGCTGCCGCCGCCGCGTGCTGCTGCTGGCTGCCGCCGCCGCGCACTGCTGCTGGCTGCCACCGCCGCGCGCTGTTGCTGCTGCCACTGCTGCACTGCTGCTGCCGCCACGACTGCCGCTGCTGCTGCTGTGCCGCTACCGCTGCTGCGCTGCTGCTGCCGACGCTGCTGCTGCGCTGCTGCTGCCGCCGCTGCTGCCACGCTGCTGTGGCGGCCGCTGCTGCTGCGCTGCTATTGCGCGGCTGCCGCCGCCGCCTCTGCTGCTGCTGCTCTGCTGCTGTGGCTGTGGGGGGGGGAGTGGCGGCTGCACGCACCGCAGCCGCCACACACCTCTGCGTGGCGGTACGTGCTGCTGCTGCTGCTGCCTCAGCAGCTGCGATCTCACGTAGTGGGTGGAGTACGCGAACGGCGAACGGCCGTCTCCAACAGGTCCCAGAAGGTCTGCTGCAGCGGTGACTCTCACTGCTGCTGCTCTGCTGCGTCTCTGCTGCGCAGCTCAGTGAGAACTGTCTCACTGCTCTGATACCATGAGAAAGTGCGTAGACGCTTCCTAGCAACACGGCCGCTGACCGGGCGTCAGTGCCTAGTCAGACGGTGACGACAGTCACAGGTCGTACACACAACGGCAAGGGTTTGGCTAGGAGACACAAGTCAAAGTGTCAAAATGCTTCAACATAGCATATGCAGAGAGAAATGACAACTGACAGGTCCAGGGCATAAATACCTGCCGCGGCGCACGGCGGGTGTCGCACGCGGCAGTCCAAGAGCTGTCCTAAAACCGGCCCAAAACCACTGTTTTGGCCGTAACTCTGCGCACACATGTCAGAATCCTACACCGTCTGAACCTAGACGTGCAGAATCAAAAGACGCACGCAACGACTGGTCACATGCATGCATCCATCGACTGACAGTGAGTATAAAATGCAAAAACATGCAAGTGGGCCTCATGCCCAGTCCGCCGAAAGGCGCCTGCAAGACGTAGAAGGCACAGGAAGGAGTCCCGGTGACATCTGGGGCTCTGGAACAGTGGCCGGTCAGCTCCAGACGGGTAGTCCGCCGCCTGTCGTCGCGCCGGTGTTACCAGGGCCGCCTGCCTCAGGGATCTGCACGAGTATGGACACGGCCGAGTGGTCACAGTAAACTGTACAGGAACGGCACAAAGCACAACACCTGCCGCAGCGCACAGCGGGTGTTGCACGCGGCGGTCCAAGACCTGTCCTTAAACCGGCTCAAAACCACTGTTTTGGCCGTAACTCTGCGCACACATGTCAGAATGCTGCGTCTTCTGGACCTAGACGTGCAAAATCTTGAGCCGGACGCTACGACTGGCACACGCACAAGTCCGGCATCAATCTGTGGAAGGACAATGCAAAACATGCAAATCGGCCTCAAGAGCCTGTCCACCGAGAAAACTCTAGCGTCTGTAGAAAAACTGCAGAGTACCCCAGCAAGCACCCGAGACGTCATGGCAGCCGCCTGGTGGCTGCTGGCGGGTGAATCCACCAACGATCAGTGCTCCGGCGCCAGTTGGGTCCGCATCAGGGATCTGCACGAGCATGGACATGGCCGAGTGGTCACAGTAAGCTGTACAAACGGACGGAAACAGGTTACATCACAACACTCCCCCATGACTCAATGGTACGCATGTCCATACGCGTGCAGACGTGACACATGTGCACAACTAGATGTACAACAGCCCATGCTCAAACACCCCACTCTCAGCCACTCTCAGGGAAGGGGCGTAGCCCGACAGAACGAATGGCCACCTTGAACTTTCCACGCGCAAGCGCCTTGGTCAAGAAGTCAGCCCGCTGCATGTTCGTGCCGACCCAGCTGACAGAGATCACCCGTCGCTCCACAAGATCACGCACAAAGTGATGCTCAACAGCAATGTGCTTTGTGCGTACATGAAACACACCAGAGTTGTCTGCGATGGCAAGAGCACTCTGGTTGTTACAGCGCAGAACAATGCAGGGTACTGACTGACGCAACTCACAAAACAGACGCTCCAGCCACACCGCCTCAGCAGCCCCAGCCCCTAGAGCAACATACTCAGCCTTTGATGAGCTACGTGCGATACAACCCTGCTTGCCACTGTGCCAGGACACAATGGTGCCACCAAGTAGGAATACGTAGCCTGTCCGGCTACGCCCATCAGGACTCCACACCCAGTCACTGTCTGTGTAGCCGTCGACTACTACCGAACACTGCCGTCGAAAGAAGAGTCCGAGGTACGGTGTGGACACCACGTACCGTACCATTTGCACAGCAGCATGAAGGGCTCTCGCCCGAGGACACTGTGAAAACTGTGCAAGGAGGTTGACGGCAAAGGTAATGTCGCGTCGTGTGGTAGTGGCCAAGTACATCAAGGAGCCAATCAGGCGCAAGTACAGGGTCACGTCCACTGTCTCCCCCAGGTTTGTGGTATCATCCACCTTCAGAGCATCCTGCCCGTCAGGTGTGATGGGGGTGGAGGCTGTAGGAACTGCACCCAAGAGGTCAGCAAACCGCTCCCCCACAACATGGGCGTAACGTGCCTGGTGTAACAAGAGTGTCCGTCGCTAGCGATCACGCACGATCTCCATCCCGAGAAACACAGCTGTAGGACCAAGGTCCTTCATCCTGTAGGCAGCCTGGAGAACTGCCTTGGCCTCCTTCACGGCCTCCATAGAAGGAGACGCAATCAGGAGGTCGTCCACGTAGACCAAGATGGCAGTGAAGCTGTCAGCTGTCCGTCTGAGAAAGAGGGACGGGTCAGTGTCACCTTGTACGTAACCGGCACGTGTCAGTGTACCAGTGATCTCCAAGTTCCAGTACCTGGGTGACTGTTTCAGGCCGTACAAGGCCTTGCGCAAGCACCAGACCTTGTCACCGACCTCGAACCTAGGTGGCTGGACCATGTAGATCTCCTCCTCTAAGGTGCCATGGAAGAACGCATTGTTCACGTCCATCTGGTGCAGCTCCCACTCGTGGTGAGCAACAACCCCGAATAGAGCGCGAGCCGTGGTCATGCGGCCAACCGGTGCAAAGGTGTCAGTGAAATCCACTCCCTCAACCTGCAAGAACCCCTTGGCGGTCAAGCGAGCCTTGTAGCGATCCACTGTGCCATCAGGCTTCACCTTCTTGCGAAAGACCCACTTGGCATGTACAGCCCTCCGCCCAGGCGGGAGGTCGACAAGCTCATAGACACCGTGCTCACGGATGGCTCTCAGCTCATCCTTACAAGCAGCACGCCACATGTATGCATCGTGAGCTGAGAGTGCCTCCTTCAACGTGCCTGGATCAGGCATCGTCAAGGGAACGCTCCGGGTGGCTAAGACACACGCCTCCGGACTCGGTCTGACCGTGACAAGGTCGGCTGCGGCGTCGCAAGTGACCAAGAACTCTCGAGAGACCAACTTGTGGCCGACATGACATGCTGGGTGAATCTCGGTGTAGTCTGCCTAGACACTCAGACCAAGGGCCTTTGTGCCGGGCTCGCCACTCTGAACACTACGAGTTGGTCGTCTGGGCACAGGGTCAGCAGTCCGCTGAGCTCTAGAGGGCAATGGTCGCAGGCGACCATTGCCAGGCTCGCGGGAGTACCTCGACGCAGCGCTCGCCTCAGGCTGCGGGGAAGGCTGCTGTGCCAGAGTCGTAGGAGGCATGGGTGGATGCACGGGAGTGGGTGTGACGGAGGGGACTGACACTGGTAAGGGGTCAGGTGTACCAGAGGGGACCGGCACTGGCACCAGTACGGGATCGGGTGTGCCAGAAGGGTCTGACACCGACACAGGGTCAGGTGTGCCAGAGGGAACTGACGCTCGTACGGGATCAGGTGTGTCAGAGGGAACTGGAGCCCGCACGGGATCCGGTGTGGAACAAGGAAGTGGCACAGGATCGGGTGTGTCGGACGGTACGGATGAGGCTACTGGACCCACAGCCACGATGGCCGGATCGTCAGCAGCCGGAGACCGGTCAGCAGGTGAGGAAGCCCGGCCGGACCCATCCGCAGGACTAGTCTTCCCCATCCGCCGGGAAGCCACACAGTGAGGAACGTGGTCGGCGGCCAGCAACAGAATGCTNAGGCTGCGGGGAAGGCTGCTGTGCCAGAGTCGTAGGAGGCATGGGTGGATGCACGGGAGTGGGTGTGACGGAGGGGACTGACACTGGTAAGGGGTCAGGTGTACCAGAGGGGACCGGCACTGGCACCAGTACGGGATCGGGTGTGCCAGAAGGGTCTGACACCGACACAGGGTCAGGTGTGCCAGAGGGAACTGACGCTCGTACGGGATCAGGTGTGTCAGAGGGAACTGGAGCCCGCACGGGATCCGGTGTGGAACAAGGAAGTGGCACAGGATCGGGTGTGTCGGACGGTACGGATGAGGCTACTGGACCCACAGCCACGATGGCCGGATCGTCAGCAGCCGGAGACCGGTCAGCAGGTGAGGAATCCCGGCCGGACCCATCCGCAGGACTAGTCTCCCCCATCCGCCGGGAAGCCACACAGGTAGGAACGTGGTCGGCGGCCAGCGACAGAATGCTGGACAAGTCGCGGTAGGTGAGAGTCTCAAAGAAGAGAGCATCTCGAGACTCGACAATGCGATGGCGAGCAGGGTCCCAAAACCGCCAGGCCTTTGACCGGGGGGAGATGCCGAGGAAGGCACACATGCGTCCCCGAGGTGAGACCTTAGAACCCTGCTGGTCCTCGGTGTACCAGACACAAGCGAGAGACCCCCATACGCGAGCGAGATGGAGATCGGCACGATGGCCGAACCACAGCTCATACGGTGTGACATGGTCTGGAAGCGGACCATGCAGCAAGCGATTCCAGACCCACGTCATGTAGGAGAAGCCCTCAAAGGCAAAGGACTCCGGTAGACCGCACTCAGACCGCATAGCGCGAACCGCATCCTCCATGGTGCGGTTCCAACGTTCAGAGACACCATTCTGCAGTGGTGTAGCAGGGGCAGAGAGCTGGTAAAAGATACCGTGCTCGGCAAAGTAGGCATCCATCTCGCCCACGAACTCGCCACCATGATCTGAACGGAATGTGTGCAGAGTATGACGAGACTGATGCTCAGCCATCACAAGCCACAGGCGGACTGTTAATGCGGCATCGCTCTTGTGGCGCAGGCTGTAGACCCACCACATCTGCGTGAAGTCATCAGTCAGGGTGAGAACGTATCGACCCCGATCAGAGAGGGACTTGACTGGGAGAGGGCCGAGAAGGTCCGAGTGAACCAACTCAAGTGGGCGCAGTGCCCGGGAGGAGGAGTCAGGGTAAGAGCAGCGATGCATCTTACCTTGGGCGCAAAAAAGACAGTCGGTCTTGGGCGACTTCTCAAAAGAAGCTGCGTCAAGACCGAGGGCTGGCTGAGTACGAATGAGCTTGGACATAGTGTCCGAGCTCACATGGCAGAGGCGACGGTGTAACAAGCGCTAGTGTTCCGGGGAGAGAACACCAGTGACAAACACTCGCGGAGAAGGGGGAGGGGAAGGAGAAGCAGAGGGAGTGCAATGAGACACACGATACAGGTCATCAACAACAGAGGCACGAAGCACAACGGCACGTGTGTCAAGAGCAGTCACTATGGCAGAATCAGTAGAGTGCTCAACAGTGAGGCCCATCCTGGTGCATGCATGAACAGAGAGCAGGCTGAGCTCAAGAGCAGGGACAAAGAGCAGATCAGAAATGTACAAGGGGCCAGACGGACCATCGAACCGCACAACCCCAACTCCCTGTACAGGCAACGACTGACCAGACCCTGTGCGAACAGACCGAACAGACGCAACGGGACCCAGCACAACGAAGTCACTGCGACGACAGGTCATATGATGAGTGGCCCCAGAGTCAATAATCCACGTGCCACTGGGCTCACAACCAGTCATCGACATTGAGCAACGTGTCACAGAACACTCTGCCTCTGCTGGGCGCTCAGCAGAAGACTCGGAACAACGACGGACAACACGGATCTGTAACTCGGCAAGCCAGTCGATACTGTCAGGTCCATCCTCATCGCAGGCCACCATAGCTCCACCACAAGCATCCTCACAAGTAACAGACGCAGTAAGACAAGCTGTGTTGGGACCACCCGGCTGTGACAACACACTCGCACCTCCCTAAGTACGAAGCGCCAGCAGCTGACGAAGCTCTGCAATCGTGCAATCCCGAGGGTCCACCTCACTGCTGCCGCCTGATGAAACGGGTGCGTCTGCAGCACTCGTGGTCGCGACGCGCCCAGTCCGTGTGTCGCTCGAGGAAGTCCGCTGTGCGTGCGCCGCCTGGAGGCTGCGCATGATCCAAGTCCAGTCAAGTGGCTGCTCACACTCTGTGTAGCGGTGAGCGCCTCCACAGTTGTAGCAGTGGACAGATAGTCCACTGCCACTACTCGCCTGCTGCTGCTGCTGCTGCTGCTGCTGCTGTCCCTTTTTGCATCACTTCTTCCCCTTCTTTCCCTGTGCGGCCGCTGCAATGCCCTGAGTGTGGCCGCTCGGAGTAGAGGAGGAGGAGGAGGAGGCGGTCGAGGTGGGAGTGGTGAGCAGGGACAGAGGCATAGGAGGCGTCGGAGTCACTGCTGCAACCAGTGCACTTTGCTGATGAGCGACGGCAGCCTCATGAGCCGATGTGGCCTGGATGAAGTAGCGATGGGCCCAAGGAAGCAACTGTAGTGAATCTGACAGCTCAGAGAGATCCACACGATCGAAGCCCGTAAAGAGCTTCACGTGGTCCAAATGTGCTCCCATCATGATGGTGTCGAGCGCCCACAACTGCATCCCGCCACCGGTCCAAAGGCGGGTGTAAAGGCGCATCGCACGCCTCCTGTAGTCAGCTGCGGGCTCTGTGGGGCCCTGGCGGAGGGAGTGAAACTCACGTAGTCGGGCCGCCCTCGTGGCATGGGTCTCCGCAGCGAGAAGTGTCAGGGCCAGCTCCCAGCCCTGACGCGGATCTGCTCCGATCCCGGTCCCGGTCTGACCGAGGAAAGGACGGAAGTCGATCATAGTCTCCCGTGGCATGGCGTAGAGGAGACCCCGCATCGCTCTTGCTGCTGTTTGGACCTGGTGAGCGTCACGGGTCTGGTACTGGTTGTGGTAGTACGGCCAGACACCCTCAGAATCGGCCCACACCTGAAACAGGGTCTCCCAGCAATCGAAGCCCTCGTCACTATGGTAACGGGGTGGAGGTGTCTCAAAGTCCTTCGGTCGCAGCTCCGTGGGGAGGGCGACCTCAGGCTCAGGAGATGGTGGGCGGGGTATGGGGAGCCCACCAGTGAGGGAAACACCACCAAAGGTGAACGCTGCTGAACGACGTGTCTGATCCTGACGGCGAGAAGGTGGTGGAGTGGGAAGCTGTGATCCCAAACGTAACTCATGGATGCGCTCCTCAAGCACACAAAGCTCGTGCTCGTGTGAGTCATCCTCAATCTCCTCCTCGTCCCAGGTGTCCACCTGTGATGATCGATGCTGAGACCGCCGCACTGTGTAGGGTGTAGACTGCTGAGCGGATGGTGCAGCTGCAGTAGACTCTCCAGGTGGCTGCTGTGAAGCCATCGAACGACCCCGCAGTAACTCCGTGATCTCCTGCAACGCGTCGGACTGCCTCTGCTGCTGCTGGCGCATCTCGTCCTGCGACCGACGAAGCTCATCGATTATGCGGGACTGCGACCGCGGGCTCACAACGCCCGAAGAGGAGGAAGAGGAATCAGCGGGTCCTTTGTCCTTGTCACGGACTGGCGCCATCACGGTGCTCAGTATAGGGCCAAGTGTAAAAAATTCTCCAAACAAGAAACTGACAGCGTTTCTCGAGGATTTGAAACGCTGGCAATTTTTGACTGTCCGGCCAAAGATTTGGCTAAGTGCTGAAATTAAAAAATTTCAGCACTGAAAACTCAAGGTTGTCCAAATCAAGCGAAATTTGGACCACAGAGGCTCCTGAATGTGCTGAACATGGTGGTGAAAGTTTCGGTCGCAAAACGTTGGAAGAAGTGGCAAAACGTCACTTTTCCCTGTTCTGCCCGAATTTCAGCAGAAAACAAATATGCGTTGCGCTTCAGTCTTTGCTGGTGGCGACAGAGCATGAGACTGAGCGTGAATAGTAGCTCTGGAGAGATTGAGAGAAGAGCTTTCCAATGCACCCTCAAACGCTGAAAACGGTGTTCGTTTGTAGCCAGGGCAAGCTCGTGCCGACGGGGGGGTGGTGGCTGACGCGATTTTCGTCTGCGGCTCCTCCACGTCCGTGCGGCTTCTAGGAAGTTGCACAGACAGGGGCAGCGGTGGCGCACGCTTCTGTTGTTGCTGCTGCTGCTGCTGCTGCCGTCGAGCTTGACGGCAACGGCCTCAAGCCACTTTGGCAGCTACTGTTGCTGATGTTTCTGATGCCGCCGCCGATGTTGCTGCTACTGTGGTCAAAACTGCCAGCACTGTTGCTGCGCTGCTGGACAGCTGCTATGGCGCTGCTGCACTGGCGTGCTGCTACACTGCTGCAACCCTCCTGCACGACTCCTCCGTCACGCAGGTGTTGCGGCCTACGCCTTGCAATGGCGCAGGTTGGTGGGTCCTCCCAGGACCTGTCGCTGCTGCTGTGTGCTGTTGCCGCTGCTGCTGCTCACTGCTGCTGCGATTGCTGCATCTCTGCTGTGCAGCACAACAAGCTCTGGCTTGTTGCTCTGATACCANGTTGACCAGGCGTCAGTGCCTAATCAGACGGTGACGACAGTCACAAGTCGTGCACGTAACGGTAAGGGTTTGGCTAGGGGACACAAGGCAAAGTGTCTGAATGCTTCATAAGCATTTGCAGAGAGAGATAACAAATGACAGGTCCATGGCATAAATACCTGCCGCGGCGCACAGCGGGTGTCGCATGCGGCGGTCCAAGACCTGTCCTTAAACCGGCCCAAAACCACTGTTTTGGCCGTAACTCTGCGCACACATGTCAGAATGCTGCGCCGTCTGAACCTAGACGTGCAAAATCTTGAGCCGGACGCTACGACTGGCACACGTACAAGTCCGGCATCAATCTGTGGAAGGACAATGCAAAACATGCAAATCGGCCTCAAGAGCATGTCCACCGAGAAAACTCTAGCGTCTGCAGAAAAACTGCAGAGTACCCCAGCAAGCACCCGGGACGTCATGGCAGCCGCCTGGTGGCTGCTGGCGGGTGAATCCACCAACCATCAGTGCACCAGCGCCAGCTGGGTCCGCATGAGGGATCTCCACGAGCATGGACAAGGCCGAGTGGTCACAATAAGCTGTACAAACGGACGGAAACAGCTCACATCACAACACAACGAACTTCAACACTCCCCCATGACCCGCAGACAACCAACACACACAAATGGGAGCACCACAAGAGGAATCACGAGAGGTGAAAGAGACATACAGGACACAATCAGGCTGGATCATGTGGACAGACGAGACCAACAGAGTGAACAACACTTTTGAACACGTTACGACTGAGGGTCTTTGTGAGAAAGTCAGCTCTCTGACACCATGTATCCACCCAAGCGACCTGGACAATGCATGCAGCAATGTACTCGCGAACAAAATGGTGCTCCACATTGATGTGCTTGGTGCGTGAATGATGCATGCCTCGATTTTCAGTAATGACCTTTGTGCTTTGGTTTTCACAGCGCAGAGTGATGCAACGGATGGGTACACACTGTTGCTGTAGCAGATGACACAGCCAGACAGCCTCACACGCGCCTGCACCAAGAGCAACATACTCAGCCTCAACGGTTCTGCGAGCAACACACCCTTGTTTGCCACTTTTCCAAGAGACTGCAGTGCCACCGACAAGAAAGATGTAACCCATTCGATTGCGAGCATCAGAGTCGTGTGCCCAGTCATTGTCTGTGAAGCCGTCAACCATGACTGAGGGCTGTGCACGAGAGTACAACCCGATGCGGGGGGTGGAGAGTGTTGGTTTGTGTGGCTTCCATCCGTCACGACCAACACCGCTAGTTTACAGATATACCCACATCCGGGGTATATGGTAGAGGAGGGCGTGACAACACGACGGGCCTCCGGACTGCACCGAGACTTCTCCAGCACCTACGACAACGCCGGCGAGACGCGGTCGATGCGTTCTGGTAGCCCTGTGGGCTTGTCGGGAGCTAGGAGAGTTTTCTTGGTGGGTTGAGACCGGCACACCCGATGGACTATACTGGTGCGCCGAGGAGACCCGGTGGCTGTACTAGCGCTTCCAATGTTTGAAAAGCTGTGTGTGATGTCTGGACGTTGATTCTGAGATTTTCTGGCACTGCTCTTGTTTTCTCGGTGGTCGAGACCCGGGCACTCGGTGAACTGTTCTGGTGCCTCGAGGAGACCATCGTTATTGTTATTGTGGTGTACACAGTGTGTTCTCCTCGCTGACTCGTTTGGGCTCAGCGGGGGTGACGGGGCCCGGTGCAGCTAGCTGCCGACGCCCCTACTTAAGCCCGCTAGAGGCTCATTTGTACTCTCTCCTTGTTCTTTATATTCAGCATTCCAGACTTAGCCAAATTCTTGCCGTCTTGCATCACACTCACACACAGAGCTCATGTTCGTTTCTGCATGGGCCTGCATGCCCTAAAAACTATTCTCAATTTGGAATCAGAGCACAGGGGGATGTGTGAGCAACAGAAGCAGCAGTAGTGGGCGGAACACAAAGAGAATGCGCCACGTGGTGCCACGCCGACTGCAGCGTGAGGGAGCGCGAAGCGACTACATGTGAACGCCACAGGGGCGGTGAGCCGCACACATCAGCAATAGCGACGGCAGCGGCAAGAGCAAAAGTAACAGCAGCCACTACAGCAGTGATGGTAGCAGTAGCAGCCAGTGCAATTGCGGCACAGCAGCAGCAGCAAGAGCAGCTGGAGCAACGAATCAGCCGGTGTAGCAGCGATGTCACTAGCAGCAGCACATAGCAGCAGCAGCAACCACTACAATGGCGGCGGTAGCAGGAGCAGTATGCAACAACAAGTAGCAGCGGCGGCAGCATCAAGCGGCAGCTGCGGCAATAGCAAGCAGCAGCAGCAGCTGTTGCGCAGTCTAGCAGCAACAGCAGCAGCGGAAGAAGTAGCAGCAACAGCGGCGGCAGCATGGAGCAGCAGCAGGAGCTGCTGCCGCGCAGAGTAGCAGCAGCAACAGCAGCGGAAGCAACAGCAGCAGCAGCAACCGCAGCAGCTGCGCTCGCGCTGCAGCTGCTGCTACTGGAGGGCCTCGTAGCCCTCTTGTGAGGGCCCCCGCCCCCTCGGAGGGGCCCCCTCATCCCCCATCAGGGGGCCTCACCGAGGGGGGGGAGCCCTTCAGCCCTTTTTCGCCCCCCTTCCCCTCCTTTCGAGGGGGCCCTCGGAGGGCCCCGTCGAGCCCCTCCGAGGGGCCCCTTGGAGGGCCCCGTCGGCTCCGTCGGCCGACAGACGGAGGGAGGGGCAGACCCCCCCCTCCCCCCTCACTCACTCGCTCACTCGCTCACCTCGCTCGCTCGTTTTGTTTTGGCGAGCGAGCGAGGAGCGAAGAGGGGGGGTGGGGCGACCTGACATAGCCCCCTCATTTTTCTTTATTCCCCCCCTCCATCCTGACCTGCCCCCATTCCGGGGGGCAATCCAGAACCGGGTGCAGGCAAACCCGGGCTGAGAAAAAAAAAGGGGAAAAAAGGAAAAAAAAACGCGACGAGAAGCCTGGAAAAAAAAGGGTGGGGGTTGGGAGAGAGCGAGATAGAGAGGAAAAAACGTGGCGGTTGAGGGCAACAAAAAAGGGGGGGCTGGCTGAGGGCAAAGAAAAAAAAGAAAAGAAAAGGGGGGCCTGAGGGCTAGTGAATAAAGACAAAAAAAAGGTAATCTTCCAACTACCACCGCCGCAGCAGCCGCAGCTTCATAGCCGACGACTACTTAGTGCAGCGGCTGCGTGAGAGCTTGCACTTTCGCCTTCAGAGCCGACAGCGGACTGTCGTTGGTAGCGATCTCCGCTTCGAGACGCGTCGTGGACCGGTGTCTTCCTGGGGCCCGTGGATTGGTGCGGGCACTTTGCTTTGTAGGATCGACGGCGGATTCGAGTCTTACCAGCTCCGAGGGCTGGGTTGTCTACCGCTTGGATCAGCAGTCACACCTGCAGCCACCACCCCTTCTCGTCTTGGAGCAGTCTTCGCTCCATTAGTGGCAGCAGCATTAGTGGCCGCAGTTAGTCGGACTGTAGTCTCTGGGCATGCTGTGGTAGTGCAGCTCTTCCCGTCTGGTCACGTTTGCTGACCCGGACGCGGCGACCTCCAGGAGTGACAGTACCTACTGGCCTCATTCCTCCCGTGGCTTGGTATTTACCACCGGGAGTAGGTGCCCTCGGTACCTATCCATCGTCCAGCGCACGAGATGAGTGCGCGGACATCTGAGCAGGCGCCCCACGCGTTTGCCTGCTACTACTATGGTGATGGTCGTCATGGTTGGCGTCGCTGTTGGACGCGCCCTCCTGGCTGGCATCCACCTTGGCTAGAGCCTCGTCCGAGCCTGTGTCCTCCACATCATACTGATCTACCGGCGTTGGTAGATCCCCTAGCTGGACCTATGGCAAGAAAATTCACCGAGATCCACGGCCTTTGGCAGACGGTGCAGTGGCTTTGTGACCTCGTCGTCACTGAGCGTGCTTCTGCTACTCGATTGTCGACGGCCTTTTCGATGAAATCTCCTCCATCCTCTCCTCCTTCCTCATCGGATGGTGTACCTTCAGCTGCACCTGCCAGCGAGTCCCAGGCTGCCACCATCCTGTCCATCCTTCACTCTGTGACCACGACACCATCTCGCGATGACATGCCTTCATGCAGTCGTTCCAGTCAAATGACTATGCGACGTCGGCGTCAGCGCTCCGCACGGCGTGCTCGCGCCGGTGTTGATACATCCTCCACCTCCTTGGCCTCCGTTGCTGTACCTATTGAGGGGGAGTGTGGTCACCGTGCATTGAGTGATGTGATAGTAGCGACAAGATCCACACTCGCGCCGGGGCGTGTTGCCCGAGCGTCAGCTCAGGCAGACTCAGACAATACGGTGATAGCACATGGCGTGGAGTCTGACCCCGACATGACGTTCATGGTGGAGAGTTGCGTTTCATCATCCAGGTTGGATCCAGATCTTCCACAGCAGCAGACGACATCAGGAGGAGGGCAGGCACGGCGTCACTGGACGGTGCCACTCTTGGCTCCGACCGGTGGAGGCCCAGGGGTGGCACAGGAGTCTCGTACGGATCGAGATGCATCTACCATACTTTTGGTGGAGAGCGTGCAGCAAACTCACACTAGTTTGGCGGATGTTGGGGCACTTGGGACGTGCATGTCATTGAGGTTGACATCTACGCTGGGGCAGCAGTCGGATATTGTGCAGTAGCAGGGTGCATCATGAGGAGTACAGGTCCCGCGTGCCTTAGCGATGCCACTCACGACTCCGACCACTAGCGGCCTGTTGATGGCACAATAGTCTTGTGCGGATCGGGATGCCCCACACGGATCTCCGGAGGCGTTGGCGCACGAGATTCAAACCAGTATGACAGCAGTCGCAGTGCATGAGCAGAGTCGGCCGGCTGGTCTTTTGGAGGTTGAGGCATTCTTGAGAGCAGTAGTTCTAAGAGACATCGCTGGGACAAATGCTGCAGCAGACACAGCAGGCTCCACCGTCTCATCTGCGGTACATGAGGACCAGCTTCAGTGTGAGGAGTCGTCCATGTTCCTACAGTCTCCGGGTTTTCGTACCCACGACGGAGCAACGACATACATGACGGAGTCAGATGATGGTCCTTACTTTATCATCGAGCAGGTGGTAGCGACCAGCCTTCCCGGCGAGATAGTGCGTGAGCGCCAGCTGCACTTTTTTGTCGCCTTGACGGACATCGTCGAGCCGGAGCCCTGCACACGTTTGTCCACAACGGTGGCAGTTGAGGACTGTGGTGCAGATCCCTACACGCAGATGGAGTTACCTCGCCAGCAGGATCTGAGTTCTGTCCCCTCAGTTTCACTTGTTGGTGACCCTACCGATCACATCGACGTCGAGAGTGGGAGTACCTGCACGGACGACGTTTCCACATGCTCTACGGAATCTGAGGACTCCTCCTTCTCCTTCTCTCTTGGCATGCACCCGCTCATTCCTCGCATGACAAACACGACCTGTGATGTGGATGCAACACCTACAGCTACATCCGATGTTCCAGTGTTTCAGCACATTGCGAGCTTGGTTGACCTTGAGGAGGATGCAGCAGCACCAGTTCCATCGTCTTCAGTAGCAGAGATGCAGATGGCGATGTACTCACGAGTTGTGCAGTCTGCATGTGCAGCATCTAGTGAGGTAGAGTTTATTCTACACCAGGCTGACATAGGCCACCTCGACATGTCCGAGGCAGATTATGCTGATCTGCAGGAGCGTGTAGTCATGCTACAGCGGGAGATGATGGCAGCGCATGAGCGATTCTCAGAGGAGGGCAGCATCACTGCTACCAGTAGGAGACTTCCGCGAGCAGCATCTGGCACACCTATACCCGGAGAGGATCGTGTACGAGCTCAGAGTATGACGTCCGTTGGAGACACTGTCATAGAAGAGGTGAGCGTGCCTTTGGCTTCCGCCATCTTGGCTCCTGTCGACCCCATCATCGCTCCTCCTTCTTCTTCTGCTGCCGTCAGGTACCTTCATCCACCCGACTCACCTGCTCCATCTTCATCTTCATCCACGAGTGGTGATCCGGTTCGTCGCTCCAGCTCTCCACTTCTGGCAGTACACCCTTGTGTCTCAGGGTGTGCTATCCCGTATCGGAGGCCAGCTCCACCACTTCATCCACGCACGCATGCTGCTCGCCCATTCCCGTTCCTTCGGCGTACATAGATGCATCGCGGTAGTGCGGAGGCAGGAGAGACTGTGACGCAGTCACGCGAGGACTGGTATACCCCAGGTGATGCAGATTCACGTGAGGAGTCATAGCTGGAGACACCACTTCGTCTTTGAGGGACGGAGTCGACTCGCAGGTGACAGGGGGAGCTATCTCTACATGATGGATACACCACATGACTCATGGCCCAGGATCTATTCAGTTATGACAGTAGTATCTCCATCGAGGACATCGCTGCCAGGTTCATCTGCCCAGGGGGAGTGTTGTGTGGACCTCGACCTAACGCGACGTCCTAGGAGATGCATGGCGAGGTCCATACTCTGTTGTGAGCATCTACAGCGTCCCGCATGTGGCTCATGCCACGTACCTGCACGCTGCATGTAGATGATAGTACATTGTTGGTCGAGACCCGGACACTTGGTGCATTGTACCAGTGTCACAAGGAGACCATGTGATCGTGTGTCTTGGTGTGTGGCTATACTGTGTATGGCATGTGCATGCGAGCTGTTGGTCGAGACCCGGACACATGGTGCGTTGCACCTGTGTTACGAGGAGATCCTCCCATGATCCTGTGTTTGGATGGTGATACTATTGTGTTGGATTGCTCATAGCGGTCGAGACCCGGACCCTGGTACTGCCAGTGTCACGAGGAGACCATCTTGTCCTCTGACATGTGTATGATATGCATAACACTGGTTTGTGTGCGTGTGCATGACCCCTCTCATGGTCGAGACCCAGACACTTGGTGGGTTGTGCCAGTGTCCAGGGAGACCCTAGATGGATAGCAAATGAGTGTGTGTGTGTGTGGGTGTCTGTGTGAGTTGACTCATGCTTGTTGTGGCTTGCCATACATTGTTGTTCCATGCCTTCGTTCATTCGTTCTGGCGTGGACGGCTATGTCAGCCAGGGGGAGTGTTGGTTTGTGTGGCTTCCATTCGTCAAGACCGACACCGCTAGTTTACCGATATACCCACATCTGGGGTATATGGTAGAGGAGGGCGTGACGACACGATGGGCCTTTGGACTGTACCGAGACCTCTCCAGCACCTAGGACAGCGCTGGCGAGATGCGGTCGATGCCTTCTGGTAGCCCTGTGGGCTTTTTGGGAGCTAGGAGAGTTTTCTCGGTGGGTTGAGACCCGCGCACCCGGTGGACTATACCGGTGCGCCGAGGAGACCCGATGGCTGTGCTAGCGCTTCCGATGTTCGGAAAGCTGTGTGTGATATCTGGACGTTGATTCTGAGATTTTCTAGCACTGCTCTTATTTTCTCGGTGGTCGAGACCCGGGCACTCGGTGAGCTGTTCCGGTGCCTCGAGGAGACCATTGTTATTGTTATCGTGGTGTACGCAGTGTGTTCTCCCCGCTGACTTGTTTGGGCTCAGCGGGGGTAACGGGGCCCGGTGCGGCTAGCTGCCGGCGTCCCTACTTAAGCCCGCTAGGGGCTCATTTGTACTCTCTCCTTGTTCTTTATATTCAGCGTTCCAGACTTAGCCAAATTCTTGCTGTCTTGCATCGCACTCACACACAGAGCTCATGTTCGTTTTTGCATGGGCCTGCAGGCCCTAAAAATTATTTCCAATTGAGAGGGCGTACCGTACTACCCGCGATGTTGCCTCAAGATGGCGCTCACGGGGAGAACTGGGAAAGAAAGTTCACGGCAAAGGCCACATCAACACGAGTGGTTGTGGCAAGGTACATCAAAGAGCCAATGACGGGAAGATAGTCGGTCACATCGACAGTCTCCCCCAGTGTGGACACTTCCCGAGACTTCAGTAAGGACTGACCAGCGGGTGTCATGGGAGTGGACATAGTGGGGATGGATGTGAGGAGCGGAGCAAATCGCTCCCCCAGGCTACGTACGTATGCAGCCTCGTGGACGTGCAAGGTGCGGCACTCCCGGTCTCGCTCCAACTCCATGCCAAGAAAGACTCGAGCCGGACGAAGATTCTTCATCTTGTATGTTGCCTGAAGCAGAGCCTTGGTTGCTGCGACAGAGGCGGCATCAGGAGAGGCAATGCGGAGATCATCCACGTGAGGAACGGTGCGGGGTCCACGGTGCTCTGTCTGTAACCTTGCTTTTCAAGGGTAGCTGTGATCTCTTGGTTCCAACATCGTGGGGACTGTTTCAGGCCATAGAGGGCCTTGCGCAAGCGCCATACCCGGTTCGTTCCATCTGAGAAGCCAGGCGGCTGCACCATATAGATCTCCTCATCCAGTCTACCATAGAGGAAAGCATTGTTGACATCCATGTGCTCAAGCTCCTAGTCATGTTGAGCAACCAGGCCCAAGAGAGCCCTGGCTGTGGTGTAGCGACCAACTGGGGCGAAGGTCTTGTCAAAGTCAACACGAGGGATCTGAGCGAACCCTTTTGCGGTGACACGTGCCTTGTATCGTTCAACTGTGTTGTCAGGGTTCACTTTGCGACGATACACCCAGTTGGCCGCAACTGCCTTGTGACCCGGTGGGAGGTCGACAAGCTCGTACACACTGTGCTCAAAAGTGCATCAAGCTCGGCCTTCATGGCCTCTTCCCACAACAATGAGTCGGAGGCTTTGTGTGCTGCTTGTACAGTCAGGGGCTCAAGTGGTAGAGGGGAAAGTCCAGCGACAGCAAAGCATGATGCAACATACCCAGCCACTGATGAGGACAGGGCTGAGTGGAATTCCTCCTCAACAAGGGATCACCCAAGTGCGGTGTTGGGATGGATGACGGACACTGTAGTGGACAGAGCAAAGGTGACAAGACCAAGGGCATGGAGACCACGGTTATCTGAGGCCACTGGATGAGACTGGGAAGGGAGTGCCCGGAGGCGCCCGCCACGAGTGTAGGGTGACACCGGTGGAATGGACGGTGGACGCACGGAACGGGGAGAGGAATCAGGACGCGGCTGCACAGGCGGAAGTAGGGAGGCCGCAGGGTCAGTTGGCGGAGAGAGAACGAGTGGCAAAGAAACAGCGCCAGTGGGGGGGACAGAAGATGCAGGCGTGACAGCATGAGGAGACGGCCGGGGAGAAGGCGTGGTGAGAGGAACAGACGACACGGGGGGTGAAGAGGACTGAGAGGGAGATGCGGGCAAGGCCAAACTTGGCTCAGAGGACGAGGCAATAGATATCGGCGAGGGACGCCCAGAGGGGAGAACAGAAGGTCCAGAGGGAAGAGGACCACCCCCATCCCGAAAAGGCGAAGCGAGAGACGCACCAAAGCGGGGACAGTCACGTTCAAACAGGTGTTCAAAGAAGAGAGCATCACGAGATTCAATGACACGACTTCGGGAGGGGTCCCAGAAGTGCCACGCTTTGGAGAAGGGCGAGATGCCCAGGAAGAAGCAGAGACAACCGCGGGGGGACAGCTTGCCATCGCGTTGGTCCGCGGGGACCCACACAGAGGCAAGACACCCCCAGACGCGAGCGAGACGGAGGTCTACACGCCGACGAGTCCAGCGTCCGAAGGGGGTGATAGAGTGAGGCGGATGACCATGAGGAACATGGTTCCAGACCCAAGTGATGTAGGACATGGCCTCAAAGGAAAAGAGGGGGGGTTGCCCGGAGGCAGAGAGGAGGGAGCGCACACCATCAGCGAGGGTGCAATTCCATCGCTCACAGACACCATTCTATTGAGGGGTGGAGGGAGCGGAGGATTCCACCTTGACACCACAAGAAGACATAAAATGAGAGGTGGGACCAAAGAACTCACCACTGCGGTCGCAGCGAAAGACATGCAGGGGCCTGTTACAAGCACGTTCAGCCTGTGAGAGCCAGGACTCAAGAACATCTGTGACATCACTCTTGTGGCGAAGGGCAAAGACCCAACGGTAGCGGGAGAAATCATCCGTCAAGCACAGAACGTAACGACCAAGGCCGCCAAGAAAGTCATGGGATAACGGGCGCATGACGTTAGCATGCACGAGGTCGAGAGGGTGAGCAGTGGTGGACTCAGAGGTGGAGAAAGGGGAACAATGCATCTTGCCACTGGCACAGTCAAGATAGGTGGACGTGCACGGAGGAGCAAACATCGCAGGGTCGAGGCCAAGGGCGGGCCGAAGGCAAAGAAGGCGCTCTATGGCAGCAGTGTGAATGTGGCAGAGGCGACGATGCAAAAGATCAGTGTGGTCGGGGGACAAGGATGGGACAACGTGAACGAGAGCAGAGGCAGCGGAAGATGAGAGCAACGTGAGTGGGACACGAAACAGACGATCACATCGCACACCACGAAGATCAACGCGGCCAGACGAGCGCAAAGAGATAGAGACAAGGCCACGGCTAGAGGAGAATTCCATGCCCTGATCGTCAAGGGTGGTCATAGAGAGAAGACTGACCTCAAGGTCAGGCACGTACAAGACGTTAGGAAGGTAGATAGTGCCACCAGGACCGACAAAGAGGACAACACCGACACCTTGAATAGGGAGCAGCTGGCCGGAGCCAGTGCGCACAGAGCGAACGGACTGAACAGGACCAAGGGAGACGAAGGAAGAACGAAAGGAGTTCATGTGATGTGTGGCCCCTGAGTCAATGATCCAGAGGCCGGACAAGGCACGAGTGGATGGAAGAACAAGACAGACTGCAACGGTGCCACGGGTAGTGAGAGAGGACAAGCAACCAAGACGTGTAGGGAGCGTGTGTGACTACCACTCCTCAACCCAGGCACAATCATCAGCAAGGCCCCCTGAACACAACCAGAGGAGGCACCAGGAAGAGTGATCTCAGACTCACAAACAGACACGCGGGGCCAACCACTCACACTCTCACCTCCCTGAGAGCGAAGATGAAGGAGCTCTGCCAGTCGTCGCTCAAGGGTGCGCTCCTCGTCACAGCGATCAGAGGAGCGATCTGAAGAACGGTTGGAGGAGCGGTCAGAGAACTGTCCGTCATCACAAGACCAGTGGGGTACGTGGTAGTGAGAGGACGGAGGGCCATAGTACGGAGGGCCAGATGGAGGAGAAGTCCAACCCCAGGGGCTGGGTGCTGGAGGTGTCGGGTGAAGAGGGGCAGAGGTTGTGGAAAGTGCTGAGGTAGTGGAGGACGATGAGGAGGAGGCGACTATCACGGTAGCTGCGGCGGACGAGGCAGTAGCACCGGTGTGTGCCCAGTGGGCTCACATGGAGGAGGCCAGGCAGGCATCGTTGGGAGGGGCAGGACACTTTGGTGCAGAGTGACCGAGGGCGCCATAGTTCCAACAGGTGACATCAGCAGCAATGGGGATCGATTGCTTGCCACCGCGGCCACCCCCATGACCCTTGCCCCCGCGACCACCGCCACGACTGGATCCACCACCCTCATCCCGGGAGGGGCCCTGAGTTGAGTGTGCTGCTGCCTGCGATGAAGACGAGAGAGAGGAAGCTGCAACAAAAGAGGAAGGGGAGGAAGTGGTGACAGCAGCCAATGCAGTGCAATGCATGCGCTTGTTCTGCAAGGCATTCCACCAGTCAGTGAGACGCGAGGCGGTGAAGTCAAAGAGGGGGCCGATCCCAGGTGGGGAATCAGGAGGAACTGATGCAGAGGCAAGGCGCTCAAGCTCTGCCTGAGAGACGTGCAGATACAAGTCAGATAGCTTTGGAATGAGATCAGCAACAATGGAGAGGCAAGCGGAGAGAGGACCGGGAGCGGCCCTGCCAAGGTCGCGCAGTAGGCGCAAGCTAAGCGTCCAATACTCATCTGCTTTCTCATCAGCTCGCATCTGCAAGGTGTTGAATTGCACCGCGAGAGCGCTCTGGGCAGCCTGCCCAGTCACTGTTTTGCGGCGACGAATTAGAGCGTATGCGCCTAAAGGGTTAGCTGGCGTGCCGCAGATGGGGTCTGCATTGTATGTGCCGATATCATCGAGAAGTCTTTTTGGGCCTGCGTTGATGAGTGCCCACACAGTGCGAGCAGCCTCTGCAGGCTGTGGCACAAACGGTAATTTTGCAGGCGAGTAGTACTCCCAGAGGAGCTCACCCTGGGCCCACGCACTGAAGCGAGTCTCCCAGGATGAGAATGTGAGCTTGGAGGTGAACTGTGGTGGTGGAGTCTCAAAGTCCTTTTGCCTAGTTGGGGGCAAAGGACGAGAAAAGGCTGCTGCGGAGAGAGAGGGAGAGGAAGAGTTGGCAACAGCGCCACCAAGAGGAGCAGAAGAGTCTGCTGAGCCAGATTCTTTGGTGGGTAGAACTACAGCAAAAGTGGGAATGGCACGGAGTTGGTCAATGACTAGTGTGGCTACTGTAGTAGCGTGCCTCCTGCCCTTGGTGAAGCTCATCTTCAACTTTGCGGCGCTCTACTTGCGCCTCACTAAGAGCGGCCTGGAGGGCCTATGGTCTCCTCCGGTGCAGGCATGGTGTAAGAGGAAACCTGAACTGAGAGTGGAATGAGAAAGGAGTGCAAGGATTCAGGGGGAATACAAGTCTCACCAAACTAGTGACGCGGGAGAAGGGTGAAGAGCGGTGGGGCAACAGCCGCGGCCGAGGAGAACAGGACCGCCACCCAGCCTGTAACCGCCACGATAAGACACAACATTCCCGTCATAGTGGCTCCAGCGACTGCAGCAGAGGCCGATGCCACAAGGACGCCGGTGGCAATGGGTGATGTTGGGTTGTGAAGAGCACTGGTAGGCGTCAGTATTGCCGTGGCGGTGGATGCTCAGATGGAGCCGACGGAGTTGGAAGTGGCGTCTGCTGCGGTGTAGGCTGCAGTGGCGATAGATGCTGTTGCTGTTGTAATCTGTGTGGCAATGTTGGCGGCAGCAGCGGCTAGTAAAGTGAGAGAGGCAGCTGCCTGTGCGTATGCCTGAGCTGCCCGGCCGACGGCAGTCTGTGCGGGGGCACGGCAGGCCTTGGCCGTTGCTGCAAAGGTGGCTGCGGCACCAGCTGCTGCGTCAAGGATAGCGCCTGCCAAACTAATTGAGTCAGTATGCATGGGAAGAACAGGGATGACGCCAGGGACTTTGGATGCAGTAGATGGTTCGGCAGATCCTGCTGCGGTAGAAGGAGGAGGAGCAGGAGTAGGTGCAGCTGCAAGTTCAGGAGGTTGAGTGCTATTGGAGGGTTGCATTCTTGGGGACAATGGTGGTGACGGTGGGAGATCGTCTGGGGTGTAGACTTGGCGATCAATCTCCTCCCTTTCACGCTCTGCTGCGACGTCAATGTCCTCCTGCCATTAGGTGTGGTCGAGCATACGCACCCACCGGGGAGTGTCGTCGTCGTCCGCCAGCGTGAAGGGCCGAGTGAGATACTGCCGCAGCCGGGATGCCCGCAGAAAACGCACCACACGGGCTGCAGGGAGAAAGGGGTGGTAATGCACAAGGAGATGGTGTGGCGCACGGTGGAGATGCACCTTATCCGAGTGTCCGCCAAACCGGGCCAGCTGCTGCAGGTCGGAGATGTACGTGGCCCACCTGCCTGGCTTGAGGAGAACCGTTGCCGAAAGAGCCGAGGTGTGCTGAGATCTGCAAAGGCTGGCGGTCAGTGGAGTCGATGGCGGCGGGGAACAGCCGCAGGCGGTTGCAGCAGTTGTGACCTTGGACTCACCACGGGCTGTCAAGAGCAGTCGAAAACGACCAAGAGAGACGAGGTCAAGACCCACTAGCCGATGGCCGAGAATGGCCTGGTGTTAGGTGCTTGAGGCTGGCCGAGAGTGGCCTAGTGTGCTCTGACCGACTGAGGGAGCAAGGAGATTCGCAAGGCGTCCTCCGTGGGTGAGATAAAGGACGGTCTGTTGCGGGCGGAGCTCAGACAAGCACCGTGGAGCGGGGTGGAGCTACAATTCAGCGTCGAGTAGATGAGCAGCGAAGACCTGCTGCTGAGATGAGGTCGGGTGGCCGAGAGTGGCTTGGTTATGCGACGAGGCTAGTGGCCAGGATCGAGGAGCGGTGGGAGAGATCTCACATGCTCCGATACTAGTAGTTACCTGGAAACTTCCTAGGCCGAGTGTGTGAGAGCAAGCAATCACGTGCTAGAACCACACAACGCCATGGATGCGGAAAGCTTGCCTTCATTAGCTCAGGCACAACCAAAAGACAAAAGAGTGGGGGGGGAGAGAGCGAGACTTAACAACCGGTGAGTGTGCACTCGCCACGGGCATCAGACCCAAGCGAGCCACACCACCACCCGGGGGTCGAGCCCGACCGCTCGGCATAAAACCGAACGGTGGCTACTCACCAATACATGGGCGAACCCGGCATGGTGGCCCCCTAAGGATCAGCACTCGGGTAATGCAGCTCCCCCACAGAACACTCAAGGCTAAGCAACATGATGCAGGGCACGGCAGGAAAATGTTCGGGGCCCTAGCATCAACCGCATCACAGCATCATAGAGAATCATGGAGAGTCAGATAATGGCCACACGTGTGTTAAGAGACGCCCCGGGGTCAAGCAGCAGCATGTCAGGATGAGATCCGCGTGGTGCGGTCCCGACGTTTGTCTGATTGCCTCTAGTGATTCACGTCTACTGTTCTGGGCGAATCCTAGACTAAGCGTGAGCTTTCTGGTCGCCTCACTCTATGTGAGCAGGAATTTAGAGACAGTCAGTTTGCGAAGGGAATAACGTCGTTTTGCGTTAGTTTTTTAATATAAACATGATCACAACATTTATAGGGCTAGTCATGAGCTCTCCAACGTACCAAACCGCGCGCAATTCAGCCAAGCGTACCTCAAGTTATGCTTGCCGAAGCGCAGGTCTCACCCACCACAGAAGCCTGACGCCGCCACTCGTCGTGGCGCCTTCATTCACGTGCGAAGCGCCTTTCCCAAGGCGCATGTCCCATTGCACATGGTGT
>SZWC01021983.1:1764-44491 GCA_023375785.1 Penium margaritaceum | reverse complement strand
ATATGTATATGTATATGTATATGTATATGTATATGTATATGTATATGTATATGTATATGTATATGTATATGTATATGTATATGTATATGTATATGTATATGTATATGTATATGTATATGTATAGGTAACGGGTCGAGTCTTCAGCTCCTGCTCTGAAGTTGTCGTCGGAGTTCGCATAATGGCGTACTCAGTCCGCGTCAGGGGTTTACCCCCTTCGCAAGACTGAGGGGCAATCGTCATCAACGACCCAGAGCAGGGAGACTCGAATATTTCGAGTCTCCGGAGGCCCATTTCCATTATTAACCAAACCCCTGGTTTTGGGACCCAAACCGGGGGTTTTACCTCAAACTCGTGTGTTCGCACGAGTTATTTCGTTCTTTTTATGTCGAAGTTTGTCGTAAACGAACTTCGATTTACGTTTTGTCATTCTGGCATGAAATCGTCGCGTGCGAGGCACGTTAGCGATTTTGCGCCAGTTGTTTCGACCTCACCCTCGCTCCCCCTGTCCCTCGTCCTCTCTTGCTCGTTTGCAAGGAGGGCGAGGGGGGGCGAGGGCATGAGGCCAGGAGGCCTCGCCCTCGAGGCCCTTGTGGCCTCTCAGCCGCCGATCGGGCTGAGGCAACGATCGGCGGCTGGTGGCTGGCCGGCCGATGGCCGGCCGGTCACTTGGCCGGCCGCCGGCCATCCAGCTGGCCGGCAGCAAGCTGGCCGGCAGCCAGCGAAGTGCTGGCCGCCGGCCAGCCCTCGCTGATGCGAGGGGTGATGCATAACCACCCCTCGCTTCAATGAGGTGGGAGGGCCAAACCGGCCCTCCCGCTACATTCCTCCCCACTTGTTATGAACCGTCCCGGTTCATGAACAACAAGTAGGATTGTCAGTCAGTGTGTCATCAACATTGTGAAAGAAAATTAATAATTTCAATCACCAGCTAAACATGAACACGTGCATGGTACTTAGACCTAAGCTACAGCTTGTAGGTCAGCACGGCTATCGGCCTCCCCCCTTTATGCTGGAGCGTCCGCGCGACAACGATGTTGGGCGTCCCCAACATCCTATGGTCTCTTTCCATGAATGCTGCCCTGTGGGAATGTTGTTCACTTTTCCCGCGTTTAGGTGGTACCTCCTGCCACGCGTCGATCTATGCGAGATGCAAGCTCACTCCAGTACTCGTTGACCACCCCTGTGGGCAACCGAGATTCAGGCTCCCATGAATTATGTTCAGGTCCACATCCGGCCCAATGAACGAGGTACTCCCTGACAACGCGCGACCGAAGAGTACGCTCTCAGTGCTGGAGAAGGCGAAGGACCTTGTATTGGCCGTCGATAGCCAGGAATGTTGGTGGTGGCTGAACAGTTCCTTCTGTCGTGTATGGAGCCAGCAGGCTCACATGAAACACGTCATGTATCTTCATACTCGGCGGAAGTAGCAATCGGTATGCCACTGGCCCGATGCGTGCCACAATGGGAAACGGCCGAATCCACATCGATAGAAGTTTTCTTGCCCCTGGCGACTTTAGCCGAAGGTTTTTAGTGTTAAGCAGCACTTTGTCACCGATGTCAAACGACACCTCCGGGCAACCTTTGTCGACATATGCCTTTTGTCGCTGCCGAGCTGCTTGAAGGTGACGCTTCGCCTCCTGTAACAAGCAGTCGATGCGCTCGGCAAAGGCTTGAGTGGAAGGAACCTGCCCTCCTGTACTCCCACTCTTCACCAGTGAAGAGGGTACCACCAGATGCCGACGACTGCTCAACACGAACTGTGTGAATAGTGTGGACTCGTTCACCGAGTTGTTTACCACAAACGCTGCCGGTGCTAGGAATTTGTCCCAATCATGCGTGGCAGGCTCCACGTACATGCGGAGCATCTGCTCCAGAGTGCGATTCATGCGCTCTGTTTGTCGGTCAGTTTGAGGGTGAAATGCTGTCGACATTTCCGACTCACTTCCACAGTACTCGTGCATCTTGTGCCAAAACTTACTAGCAAATTTTCGATCTTGATCAGAGATAATGCGCAACGGCAAGCCGTGGTACTTTACGACACCCTCAAAGAAGAGACGAGCGGTCTCCTCTACGTTCACATCAGTGGTTGTAGGAATGAAATGTGTCATCTTCGTTAAAAAGATCCACAACCACTAGTATTGCATCATGGCCACGGGCCGTTTCCGGAAGACCAGTAATGAAGTCCATGCTGACGCACTCCCATGGAGTCCCAGGAATGGGAAGCTGCTGGAGGAGTCCAGCAGGCTTCTTGTTACTAGCCTTATTCCGAAGACATGGGCCGCATGTCATGCAATACTTACGGACATCGACACTCCACCCTGGCCACCAATAGTGGTCTGAGAGTGCCTGTTCGGTCTTTCGGGGTCCCACGTGACCTACGACCGGCGGGTCGTGGAACTGGGAAATAACCTTTGCTCGAAGGTCTCCAGAGTTTGGCACAACTTGTTCTCCGTGCCAGGAGATTTCTGCGGCCTCCACCAAGCCGTACTTATCCAGATTTCAAGAGTCTTGCAACCAAGAATCCACACAATATCCCATCCGGATCCTGTTTACAAAACCGTTGTAATGGATAATCTCTCGTGGTGGTTGCCGCAAAGTTGTAGGGGGATCTGGTGGTTGTACGGTTGCTGTTGCAATGGCCATAAAACACCCACTGACCTCGGTGGTTACTTTAATTTCCACAGGCTGCTCCAACGTGCCTGTCGTCTTGACAGGTTCGGTTGCGTTTGGAAAAACACCAATGGATTATGGTCGGTCACGACCGTCACACCCCCTTCAGCACCTTCGAGGTAGCAACGCCACATCTTGAAAGCGTGTACTACCACAAGGAGCTCTTGATCCACAGTCGTGTACCGCGTTTCCGCGCGGATGAGCTTCCGGCTCTCATATGCAACTGGGCGACCGTTCTGCATGAGGACGGCTCCAAGTCATACTACCGACGCATCACATCGAACCTCCCACGGTTGCGATGGATCCGGAAGAGCTAGGACGGGTGCCGTGGAGAGAAGCTCTTTGACTTTGAGAAAAGCGTTCTCGCAATCAGATGTCCATTCCCAACGCACGTCTTTTCACGTGAGCCTGGTTAGCGGTGCTACTAGGGTCGAATACCCTTGTATAAACTGTCAAAAATAGTTTGCAAGGCCGAGGAAAGACCGAATCTGCCCAACATTTTTGAGGCGTGGCCAGTCCACAACGGTTTAGACTATTCGTGGGTCGACACAGATGCCGTCCTTGCTGACGATGTGTCCAAGGTATTTGAGCTCATCTTGTGCAAACTTGCACTTGCTCACTTTCGCATAGAACTTCTGTTCCCGAAGGATTGCGAGAACTTCACGCAGATGTTCTATGTGCTCTTCCATTGATTTGGAGAAAACCAGGATGTCATCCAGGTAAACCAGGACAAATTGTCCGAGTTGCTTGGCGAAAGTTCGGTTCATCTCTCCTTGAAAGGTTACCGGGGCATTTGTAAGCCCGAAGCACAACACTCGGAAATGATAGTGTCCCATGTGCATTCGAAATGCGGTTTTGGGCACATCATCTTCTGTGATGCGGATTTGATGGTACCCTTGAGACAAATCCAAGGACGAAAATACTTTTGCGCCTTGGAGTTGGTCAAAAAGGTCCTCAATCCTTGGTAAGGGGAATCGATTTTTCACCGTCAGCTTGTTCAATGCCCGATAATCCACGCACATGCATAAACCACCGTCCTTTTTTTCACAAAAAGGATCGGCGCGCCGTACGGCAAGCTACTGGGCTCGATCCACTTTTGCAAGGTACTCTTTGATTTGGTGTTTGGCCTCTCGCCTTTCTGCTGGACTAAGGTGATACATGGGTCTGAACGGAGGAGTCGCCTCCGGTTGCAGCGGAATCGTGTGGCCCATGTGTCTTTCTGGTGGAAGCTCAGCCGGTGGGTCTTGGAACACATCCGAGAACTCCGCCAATAGAGATATGATCTCTTGTGGCGTGTCTTCCGTCACGTCGTCCTCCACTTTCTGCAGCTGAGCCAAGAAGTATCGACAACCTTGTCGAATACGTCTCTTGACCTGCATTGTAGACAAGCTGGCATGGACTTTGAGTCAGGTCGGTGATAATTCCGTACTCGGAATCAACGTAAAGCGACGTTGTCCTTTTTGGAGGATCAAACGCTTTGATTCAAAGCACATTACAGCCTTGTTGTCATGGAGCCATGGATCGCCTAGCACCACGTCAAACGGGTCAAGAAGGTTTTGTACCTTCAACGTGACACTCTGTGTGTACCCTTGAATATAAATCTTTGCTTTACAAGTACCGATCACAGGTACCGTACGGTTGTCACCGACAACAACTGCGCCATTCGATGGCTCGTACTTCAGGCCAACCTATCGGGTAAAGTCAAGGCTAACAAAAGAGTCGTCCCCTCCAGTGTCAGCCAATACGTTCACGGGAGCACCAACTAGGTGTCCTTTCAACTACATCGTCATGTTGCCCCCACTCTTCCGAGTGAACAGACCCGACGACGGTAAGCCGAGTTTGTGATAAACACTGAATCTGTACGACGGGCGTTTCAACTCCCATGATTCACCCACTCGAGTCCACATCTTGTGGGCACATGTGAATTCGGCTAGCACCTTCCAGTCTTCAAATTTGACTGGGCCGAAATCGTCGACTAAAGGTACTACGAACGTGATTGAACTCATTGCTTTGAGGGCGTTTGCTTCAATCACTATGTTACACAACTCTTGCATAGTGGTTGGTGTCGGAAACATCGCCGTCTTCTCCGGACGAGAACAACCCGCGAAAGTTGCGGAGGAGGGACTTCGATCCCGCGGTTTCGAACCCTTGACCCGGGTCTTCCAAAAATCAACAAAAAATCAAAAATCGAGCGCGAAACTACTCAAACCCTATAATCAAAATCAAACTCAAAGGCGTCTTTTCAATGCCTTGTTTGCAGAACGTTTCGACCCATCGCCATGGCTGTAAACAACGTTTCCGTGATGTTCGACCCTTCACAAGTTTTGATCTGCCGCCGGCGCTTGTTTTACCGTGCGTGCCCTCGGCGAGACTGGATCAAGGCCATTGTTGGTACGGCTGGCAAAGGGTGAGTAGGAATGGGATACCCTTCCGCTCTCTTGCTGACATCAGGATCGAGGTTCCTGAAAGTTTATAGGCCGAAACAAGGTGTAACGGGACCTGCCCACCCACTTCTCCATCGCCATCGCCCTTCTCTGTCCGCTTTGCTAGACAATGAAGACTGGTCGGGACAGTTTGTCTCCACCAACCGGACACTAGTCATCAACCTGAGGCACTTCTGACGAAATCTACAGAACACCTTGCATAAACTGCAGTTTGGGGATGTATGCGTTCTGACGAAAAGGTTTGCATCGAACGAGGAGGCAGATTATTGCTTCCCCATAGCGAGAGGGCTGTCCGCCACCCAAGTCACGAGCACAACCATTCACGAGCACTACTGGGGCCGTGGCTGGGAATGGGTGAAAGCGGGTGAGCATTCACCCACTTCCTTATTCACCCACCTACTTCGTGGATGGATTTGTGTGGAGTACCCTGATGTTGGTGACGGACACGGTGTGCAGGACAAGGAAGTCAAGAAAATAAGAGTTTGAAAACCAGCATTCGTCGGTTGCCGGACTTCGTCGGACTGTTTCGAAGCACAAGTGGGTGAACAGGGAAATTTTCACCCATATTCGACCATCGCAAGTTCCAAGAAGGCATAATGCTGATGTCAGCAAGTGGGTGAGTAGGAAACTACGTCCCACTCACCCATTCCCAGCCACGGCCTGGGTGAGTGAACTCAAAGGTCGGGGAAGCTCGCTTTCCCATCCACCATTTGCTAGCCTTGGCCTGTATCTCCCAATATTCCCGGGTAACATAGCGAGCGATTGGGGCATCGAGTGGCTGCGAACGACTACACAGACGACTGCACAGCGTGGTCTGCAAAGAGGCTTTCCGTGGCCAAGTGGATATGTACCACATGGCCAGCTCCAATTTCCATCAACTAGCATAAATACGACCCGATTCATTGGGCGGTAAGATTTGGACATGCAACCCGCCAAAGAATCGAGCAGATTTTTTCCCCGACTCGTCAGTATCAGCCTTCACACACGCTTGCCTTCTCGTCGTATGGTTGGCTCCACCCGCCAATTGCGCTCCCACCACTCCACAGCGAAGCTGCGTGTTGCCTTTCGCATAACTGGAATAATGACGAAGATCTTGACGCAAACCGACTGTGAACCACGCCAACAGAGGAGGCGACGACAGCAAACACCAGAGACCTGTCATTTGCAAGGGCAAGTATATCCGAGCTGCCGCGACGACTCCCCGCACCTAAAACGAGTGTCGAGCAACAATCTTGACGTTGGCAGGGACCTGTTTCGTGAGTGCATATATAGAACATTTCGACATACGGATCTGATGTCTCATACATGCCGCGATCTAATCACATCTATATCGACGACTGCGTCCCTTGGAGTTGTCTATCCAATACACCGAATTTCAAGCCGATTAAAGTGAATAGCGCCTCCTACGAGAACAAAACGTCCCTGGATAGGATCGGAGATCCTTCTTTCCGACTTCGCATCCTTCCGGTAAATGAAGAAAAACACCGGAAACGGAGGGAGAGGACTTCGACACAAAAACAAGGTCTTGAACATCAGCGAAAAGGAAACGTATAGGATAAGCCAAGGCTCGATTCTGTACACGAATGAGTTGGAAGTAGATTAGAAAGATGCGTGTTGCCGTTTTGGTATCCATCTCAACGAAACGTTTTGGTAATTTTCGGCCGACTGTCGCTCATCCACAGATGTCAGCATCTGAGATACCATTTGTCAGCTATCAGTCAGAAAGGCTTGTGGTTCGTGGAAGCATGAATGACTGCTCAGTTTACGTCGAAGTCATATAGATTTTTGTTCCGATTGAATGTCTGAATACTCAGTTTCTAGTGCGATCGCTTTGCCAGTCAGTTTCTACCATGTCCGTGCACCAATAGCCGATAGGCATCCAATAGTATAGCGCTTCGAGAGTAGGCGTTTCCGCTTTATGAGGATACACCACAGCATCGGGGCTTGACGACAATATGCGGGCGTGACCCCACGTCAAGCCAGGGTTCAAAATAGGCTCTCCAGATAGTTTTGCAAACCTGGTGCGAGGCTTAAGAGCCAAAGATTGCTGCGCCTGAATACCGAGTGAGGAGGGAACTGAAGGAAAAGCCAGCTTTTGAATTCCATGAGGCGGCTAAGCGCGAACCATTAACTGCTCTCAAAAAAGAGTTTACTGGTACTTCTACAAACCATAGAAGAATCGTGGGACCATCCGATCATCCAATTGCTGACCATCGCCCCAAACTTCGAACAATAGAATCATCTTTGAAGATTTGTGCGTCAAATGAGATGGAGCCGGCAAACGGGTAATGTAAAAACCATCGATTGAAACTTTAACGAGCTTCCAAATTGGCCCTGACGCGGCTTGCGTGGTTTAAGCTTTGGGTACTTTTGGCAGGGAAACGTCTTCCGAGGCGCTTACGGTATCGCAGATTAAGATCCCACAAAAGAGAGCGGGAACCTAACGAAAACTAGCTTCCTCCAAGTTTGGCGGGGTTGGCGGTCTCCAAACTTCCACCACCCGTGTCCCCGGCAGCCATGCCGAAGTAACTCGCCTGGCAGCAGCACCCATCCATAGCCGCCTCTGTGCATTTGACCCGATTGTTTCGTAGCAAAGCAACGTGTAGCCCTTCGTAAACTGGACTTAGACTTAAGGGCTCATACATTTGAACTGGTTTTAGCCAATGCTTGCCACCAATGTTCATTTCAAGAAACCTCTTTAGCTACATAGGAACATTCTAGAGTCCACCCAGGTGAGAACTAGCAGAGCGCCACCACTTAATGTTCCATTAGGATTACATCAATACTTCTTGCAGTCCCTTTCCTTCGCCAGACGAGGCGGGAAAACAAATGCCAGTCCACGAGATCGATGTTAAATATTGACGGTGCTACTTCGAAACCTCCAGAAACAACGTAACACTCCATGGAAGGACTTATCATGTAACCCTCTCACCTTTGTCATGTCGTGATCCCACACTTCTTGTTTTGTATCTTGGATCGAACGTCAATGACGTGGCAGGTACGTGCGGACCATCTTTGACCGATTTTTGGCTCGGTGAAGAAAACACGCATCATTATTGTGGAGGTGTTCCCGCCTAGCCAATCCATGACAGATTTCCACAATTTATCAATGTAACCCTTGGCTACACGCGGGTTGTATCGGTATATTCTATGTGTTTATGTTTTCAACAAATGTTTGCTGAACTTTGTTTTCATGGCAAGGATGACCATTTCCTTGTAACCAACAATCGAATATCGGTGACCCGTAATCTAAGACTTCTAACATCTGTCGCCAAGAACAACCAGCCGTGTCAGCGGTCGGCCAACCTTGTCATTACCAGCTAGCCATGATGCAGCCGACGAAGCTTGTCGTGACTGGCCAGTTATGGCGGACGCGCTCAAACCATTGACGCGTAGATACGTTTCATATCAAATCACTTAATACTTTTTTTTGCCTACTTTAGGAGGTTTGATGTTGCTAACTGCCGAAAAAACATTTGGGGAACACATCATCAATGTCATCGGTCGACCCCTCTTTTCAAGACACAATTCATGATATGACATCATCGTTTACCCCTGATTCTGCTACAGTATCCCAAGCTGATCCCCCGTCTTAAAAGCATCCATGCAAAAAATCCATTATCACATATCCAACTGCAATTGGTAGCAGATCCTACTTACTAAGACAGGAATAATTTTTAAATGGAACAAGACGAAGGAAAATAGTATTTATGGATGGAGTAATACACCTCTTTCCCATCAACAAATTGATTAAACATAATAAAAACATTGATAAGACAAATGATAATTATTTCAATATGTTTGCAAAGCAGTTGAACACATAAGAACCTTCTGCATCGAGTTGGAACAACTCGATGCAACATACTTGCAACCATATACCATACCAGTTGGAACAACATACTTCGTGAAGAGACTGGCCAACATACTTGCAACCATATACCATACCAGTTGGAACAACACCAAACGTGAACATGTGCTCGGCCATACATGTAAGGACAGAGATGGGCCCATAAAAAGCTACATGATATTTGTACATCAGACACCTGGCGCATCCTCTGTTTTTAGCGACAGCATCCTAAAGCATGACAAATGAAGGTTGATGAAGGCTAACATAACAATTCATATGTTGATAAACACCATTTGGGTAGTCATATAGCTTCACGTAACATGACACTACGTCGCATTTCATCATGGATTGTGTCAAATAATACCTTTAACAACATGATTTCTGCCCTTGTAGGAGGTGCTCCTAAAGGTAATGCATAATACCGTACTAGCACATGAAAAGTTACTTTATTATCTCCAGGTCAATATTTTTGTATTTGTGTGTAATTGTTCGGGTTCAAGTTGTATGTGTCAAATTTGGCTAGGACCCGAAGTTGTCTCGTGTATTTTTTTCTCCAAGAGTAGAGGTCAAACATGAGTGATAGAAAAAGGCTCGGGTGCGTTTGTGAAGCAGCGAACGAAAGCATCGATGACGTCGGTGACGGACAGAGAGCAAGATATGGCACAACGAGAGAAATTTATTATGAAAATAGACATCACAGAGAAGCGAGGATATCGAAAAAACTTCCTCGTAGCCGTTGACGACGGGGTTGCACAAGAAGGTGACCATGTCGTCAGCGGCACGTCCCTGGAAGGTGCGGTTAGCCACCTTGCACCACCCAGCAGAAGCCCATGCAAGCTTAACCAGCTCAGGCTAATCGTGCAGACTACGCCAGGCGTCCAGGAGCCAACTAGCGGCGGACTCCTTGACGAGCTTCATGCCAAGGTCCACCTTGGCATGGTCGAGGAGAGTGTCTGCCACGAAGGTGGAAAACCCCTCCTTCAGCTTGTCCTTGAGCGGCTTCTGCAGTCCGACGTCACATGGCTGCACCTTGGTCGTGCACCCACCAGGGATGTAGGCGACCTTCACCCACGGGTAGTGTTGCTACACCCAATGTTGGAAAGTCCCGGACGCATGCGGCTTCCATGCATCAAGCATGACCAGCACAGTTGTCTTCCCGTAGTCACAATCATCCTTGGCACACTTGCATGCATACCAGGGGTCCAACACATGCGAGAACCACTGCTTCGTCGTGTCGGTATTGGCCCACCGGTTGGCGGTATGGGTGTAGTGCCACCCAAACTGGTATTGTGCCTTGCGTGCATGGACATCCTCGGGATGGCAGCGCTCCGTGGTCTCGGCCCAGATGACATGGCAGGGGAGCATTTCCCCTACCATGGTCGTCGCCAGAACAGTAGTGACGGAGAGCTTGTCGTCGCGGCCAAAAACGGGCACGTGTTTTGCTCCCAACGGAGCGTAGGTGCTGCCCGGCGAGGGGATCAGCTGAATCCCAGTGTGGTCCGCGTTCACCACGAACTTCTCCTTGATGTCGTACAGCTTCATGTAGACACCGCAGCGGAGGAACATCTACTCACAGCGAGCAGGCCAATCCAAGGGGATGCGCTGCGGTGTAGAGGTGGCACGCCGCCAACGCCACGACAGCTCCTGACAGACGAAGTTGCGGCAGAAGGACGTGGAGTAGAGACGCTCGAACGACTTGCTGTCCAAAGCATCCACTCCCTCTTCGCGTGTCACACGCAACATGGTGTGGCGAATCACCATGGCGTTGAGGGGAGCACCACACTCGCACATGCGCACGAGGGTGTCCTTGATCTTCCGCTTCAGTTCGGGGTTCTTGGAGAAGTAGCCGGGCCTCCCACGGCTGCCCTGCATGCGCTTGCCGATGCTCTGTCCAGGACGGAGAGGGGCCGGTGGGGACCGCGCGAGAACCAGGCAAAACTTTTCCAACATCTCCCTCGGCGAGTCTTGCTTGTACCAACGCCGCATGACAGTGGTGCTGAGGTCATCGTAGGGGCAGTAACCGCCTGGCTGACGATAGGCCGTATGTAGAAAGCGCAGCGCATCACCAAACGTTGCATGCTTTGGATTGACCACTGCCGCGTGGATGATGCGGCCATGACCCTCTGCAAACCAGTCGTGGCGATGGCGGGTTCCGCTTGACGAGGATGCTGCTGACGACGAAGATTCAGATGAGCTGCCTTCTTTGTTGGCTGATGACGTGGCGACGTTGCTGGCGTCGTCTACTTCATCCGATGCATCCTCCTCATCAATGTCGTCCTCCATTTCTTCGTCAGTGTCACCGAAGTCTAGAACGATGGGTTCTTAGCAACCAGGAGGAGCAGTCACGGGGCTCGAGGACGACGGCATGGGTACGCGGGCAAAGTTGACCATGTCGATGCATTTTGGCGGACGTCCAAGACGGCGCCTGGGAGGCTTCGGGATGACCGGATGCGACTTGCTTGCAATGGCTGCGCGCTTGATCTGCTGCTCATACTTGTCGCCAGTGCATGGCTGGAAGTTAGAGGTGATGTTGATGCGGCTGGGTGGCTCCATGGCAAAGGGACGGCACTGGATGACGGGTGCAGGGGGTACGAAGACCGTTGTCAGTGATGTAGACACGTGTACTTTCAGGGGTTCTAATACCCATGGCAGTTCGAGGAGGCACTGGCCAAGGCCCGAGGATACGGGACACGCTTGGACCGCCAACATCCTGCGACCCGACGATGCGTCCGTTTGGTGGGCCAAACTACCCGCGCGCAGGGGCAGTGCTGACCTCCGAACACGAGAGTTCAAACACGAATGTTCAAATGGTGGTGGTCATGTGCTCAGCGGGATTCGAACCGTGACCTCAGGTAATTTGTATTTGTGTCCATTGAGAACCCAATAATTTGAATTTGTGTCAAATACCCCGGGCCTGAACACTATTTATATAAAAACTAAAATCCAAAGACCCAAACTTTTCAGGTGCTAGTACGGTAGTATGTAAGGTTATTCTACATAGGTACACACAAGGAATAGCTGCTAGAACATAGCTTGAAGAGTATTTGAAGGAATATGAAGGCATGGTAGATGAAATGGACTTATTCCCTTGGGTAGCAATGAGGCTCCCTTACTTTGTGGCCTCAAGTAGACCATCACTTGGTTGCATAACCATTTGGTTTGTTGCGTATTGGTACCATTAATTGCATAACCATCTGGAACGGTGTAGTAATACCTACATAAACTAAGCGGTTTATAGTGGCTAGTGGCAAAATAATCATCACCATGTTGTTCAAATTAACACCCAAGAAGAGGAAAAGTGATGAAAGACGTTGAAGAATCGGTCTTTACACAAAAGTGAAAGGGTCACATGCTTCTCTTCAAAAAGTAATGGTCAACCCAAATGATGAGGAGGCAAGGATTTGAGCCTCGCCCCTCAAACTTATACCACATGAATAGTTGAAGCCCTTGAAGTATGGAAAAGGGAGCCCATAGCAACATCATTTCAAGCTCACGCCATTGTTTGAACTCCAACATGTATATGAGTTGGAGATTGTGACCGCAACACATGTGGTGATTCCATGGATCAAGTGATTGCACAACGTTGTGTCACTGACAAGTTCATGATGAATCAAAGCCAGCTTGGATGTGGTATTTCAATCGATGTGGCTCATCATCAAGCATGACCATGTTGATTTAGTCTCCTAGCTATGTGTGTGCATGTAGGACAAGTCAAAGAGTCAAAGTTTTGTGTCATTCTTTTTGGGTTGGAATTAGAGCCACTCTTTTGCTGGCGCCCTATGGGGTTGACAACTTCGTTGACAGTTCCAACTTCACCTTAGATGTATCCTTAAGAGTTCTCTTTATGGAAAACTCCAACAAGCTCTGACAGTGCATTTGCTCTCCCTCATCAGATTTGGTCAGAGCTTTCTTTTATGCATCTGTTTATTCTTATGGTTTGCCGTTCGAACAAGTGAGCGCCTTGGACTGCTATTGAGGCCTATTTTGTTGTGGTCTGGGAGCCAGTGTGCTATCATTCAGAAACATTATACTTTTGTTTACACTGACGTGCATGTAATTGTGAGAGAGGGGAGGAGTGGATATCCTACTGGCTCATTCTGTTCACTAGCATGTACAGCTTCAAGTTATTTTTCATCATATCAGGACCTTTCCCAGCTTTGTTTTTCACATGTCTGCCACAACATCTTCTTGTATACAAATCGTCACCGGGAGGGTTCTCCAACTCCCTCAAAAAGTGTGCCAGCTACATTGTAAACACAAACCACCACTCTGGACAACAGGGAAAGAACATTGAAAAGTTCGTTCCTCCTAGGGAAGAGTGTAGTGTAACACCTTCACATTGCTCAGAATATACCTTCGGTAGATATGCGGGGATTCTTCTTGAGCTTGTCTACATCAATTAGTGTCATTCTACAGGGAGTTAGCGGTCAGTAGGGATGGATGCCAAACCTACCTCCACAACTGCTGGTCGCCACAACCATCATTATACCATCGGTCACCACTTCTAAGAGTAACATGAAGAGCAGAAGTACAACTGCAATTGCTACATTAGGGAGAATGAGATAAAATTCTTCAAAAGGAAAAAATACAGGGTAAATGCAAACAAGAAGAAAAAGGGTTAGATGAAACATGCTGCTCAATACCTTGCTAGTCATGGGAGTACTTGGCAGAGTTTTACTTCTTTTGTCCGCCAACGAGACACCAAGATCTCCTGCCACCAACATCCAGTGAAAGGTACCAAGTATGAGACATGTGTTGAGTGGTAACAAGAAGTTTGTGAGCTTGCAATTGACAAGGAACAACACATTGATGCAATCCCATGAGCAGACAATGCGTGCATGTCCATTTCCATCAAGTTATGTGTCAAAGACACACTGGATTTTACAATGTCTTGAAAGCTAATGTAAAGTGACTGTTTCTCTCGCTACAATCTTGAGGTTATAATCTGACACTATCATCTTTCATTCTTTCTCTCAGCTTCCGAACAGGACCCGCCTCACTAGTGTAGATTTGTTGAGCACATAAAACAAACAGGAGGTAGAAGAAACACTTGCACCTTCTTGCAAGGAAAAAACGGTCATGAGAAGGGGGCACTACCCAGGGACATAGCTGCGTCACCCATGACTACCAATGTGGTGCCAAGGGGAGCCAAGCAACGCTTCTTTCACCCCGCACGGTATCATGCTCTATCATGGTCTCTTGGCTTCAATGATGCACAGCGCATGTGCCAGGGAAAGGAGTGTGTAGGCTTCTTAGAAACTGGAAGTGCGCTTTGTCAAGTGCCCACATGTGGATACAATTTTTCCAATGACACGCAAAGCACACCAACACAGGGCACTCCAGATTAGGCATTTGAGGTTGAGGCGTAGAGCTTGCACTGGGGCTGAAGCCATTAGAGGGGACAACATGAGAGTTTGGGCCTTGGCACACACACAGGGGCCAAGGCAATGCTCGAGAGGCAGCAGATGGTGCCTGTGGGTGTATATGAGGTGACAAAGAGGGAATGGGACAACCCACATACACAACATTCTCGATGTTACAGTGAAGAGCATGTGTCCAAAGGGACACTTGGTGGCACCTTTGTGGATCTTTTCATAGGGTGTTTGTGAGAACCTCGGCCCATACTGACAGGGCAAAGCCACGTTTGTTGAAGGATCGTGCATGCCACATGAGTAAAGAGACATCCATCAAATGCCGAAAAAATGTGCCATACAATGCATCTAATGTGTCATCTAATGTGCCATCTAATGTGTCAGAGTAAGTTGTGCCAACTCTGCAGGTGGCCTAACAGTCATGCATTGCAGCTTCATGACTTATCCTAGTATGGTGTGGCGGCCGTGCAGGTCATCCAACAACACTGTAGATGAGCCACAAGGAAGCGGCAACAAATATGATGCGACGGCTTGCCATGTCAGATGAGGCCGCCGAGATGTTGGGAGGCTCAAAAGTTGAAGGCTCACGATGATTTGCCGTCACATCAGCATCGGTACGGTACAATGGCTCCAACGGTCCACTAGTTGTTACACCCTCTACTGTCAGCGTCACGATAGACATCGAAAATGCTTAGCCTGCCTAAGGAGAAGGCGCATATGGAGGAGTCGCCTCGCCAGAAAGCGTTGGAACAATGCAGAGGTCTCGGGCTCAACTTCAACTCGTCACCATTGCCTACTTCCTCTCTCTCGGCACTGTCGTGGCCATAGGCACCATCGACTACTCCATGAGTATGATGGATGCATGCCTCAAATTTAGGCTCGATGTGGGTGCTGTTGTCGCCGTGTAAGTTTTTAGAATAGATAGAATTTGCCCCCTGTTCTCCCTCTTCTTCATATGCCTGACATACTTTGTGCTCTCGGGCTAGATTTGGGACATGTTTGACAAATTGCATGTTGTTTGCAGGTTCCCCATGAGCGCCTCGCTCATGGAGGTGACGGAGTATGGCCCTCAAGGCACACTCCCACTTAGATGACTCTGACCCCATTTGTTATCCCTCCTCTGCTAAAGCAAAGCTAGGCATGCAGAATATCCTTGCTTCTCTAGCACTTGTGTTGTGACAGCACCTGTGTGGGTGGCTGTGTGTGTGTGTGAGTGTGTGTGAGTCATCATCTGCACTTCATGACTGAAACTGTCACCCACAGGTGAATGGGATAGTCAAGGGGTGGAATGATAGGGTCTCTAGACTGGAGAAGGTATCTGATGTAGTTTTCACATGGTATCAGAGCAAGGTTAAAGGTCTAAAGGGTAGTGGTGAGGTGTTGGTGTGGTCTACAAAATTAGGTGGGCCGTTTTTTATTGTTTTGTTAGAACTCCATTTTTCCTCGATTTCAAGTGAGAGTTTTTGTAATCGGATGATAGAAGGCGTGAAGACGACTCCATTGCAACAAACGGCACTCAGTTTCGTTAAGTGTAGAGGCTAGGGCGAAATGTTTAGAGGTTCAGAGGTTTTAGGTTTACCGGTCAGATTTGTTCATGGGTAATCTCCCTCAGGTGTGCTTAGAGTTTCCTCCCGTTTTTGACAGAATCAAGTCCTAGAGGTTGAACTGGGTAATTCCCCATTTTCAGACATTAACTTCGCGGTGTTTTGAGTCCTGTAGGTTGCTTTCTGTTCGTCCATTATGCCGTTTTTTATGTTTTCCGTCTAAGTGTCCATTGCTCTCGTGCTTCAGCAGTTAGACGCAAAATTGCGAACAGGAAAGTTCGTAGAAAGAGCGGCCTGAGTAAGCGGTTTAAACCGGACAGTTGAGAAGTGTGCCGGATATCTGTTGAAGCGGACAGGAGAACGGTCCTCGGACCAGCGAACAGGAGAGGAGATAAAAAAAAACAAACACTGCGGTAGGAGAGCGAGAGAGCGAGAGAGCGAGACAACAAGACAGCGAGCGAGAGAACAGAGAGACGGAAAAAAAGAAAGGAAAGGCACCGCAATTGGAGGAGAGCAAGGGAGAGAGCGAGCGAGAGAGCGAGCGAGAGAGAGAACAAGAGAGCGAGCGAAGCGAGCGAGCAAAGACTGAGGAGCGCAAAGAGCGAGAGAGGAAAACAAAAGAAAAAAAGCTGTAGCTCACCAGCGAGGCAAGGGGAAGGGCCTAGCGGTCCTTACGTTTTTTTTTATGGCGGGAGTTGAGCGCAGACAAAACGTTTTTCCTGTTTTACACAGGAAAACCGGCAGGCTTGATGTAACTATATTCAAAGAGTGAGTGATACCAAAGTGAAAGAGAAGAAGAAAAATAAAGGGAGGAGAAGGTCGTTGTGTCCAGACAGTGAACTGATTGAGAGAAAAATGTGGCCAAGATCAATGGGATAGATTGCATTTATAGCCTTTTTGTGGCATGCAGTGGGTATCGCATCCCTTCTCGGATCAGTGTCGGACACTCGACGTAGCGTTCCATCACAGAACTCAGCATGGTCGCATCTTGTACACGTCGGAAGACGAACCCACACAGGACACACTGCAGTCAGCACAAAACAAGCATCACGAGGGCTAGGATGGATTCTCGATACAGGAGCGACACACCACATGTGCTCAGATAGGAGTTTTTTTAAAACAATGTATGCTCCGATGATCCTATCCGCCGTGTGAACAGCTTTAGGATAATCGATTCCAACAGAGGGGGTTGGGACAGTTCGTGTTCAGGGTCAACAGGGTGAGGTGTGCTTGACTGGGGTCTTGTATGTCCCACGACTGAGGATCAACTTACTATCCGGATCAAGGTTGGATTCTGAGGGAGGATTTACTATCATACAGAGGAACAACTAGTGTAGCATACGTCGAGGTCGTACGGAAATTTTAGGGGGCCCACTTGTCGGTGACTTGAATAGTATACCGCTACGATCAATCACAGCTCATCCAAACGCACATACCTATCTCTTGGCGGGGCTCGATGCCAGCACTTTAGAGACATTGCATCAGCCCACATTGGGCCATCTTCCCTCCGAGACCTCACTCAAGCACGTCCAGCCGATGGCCTCGATCTTGAGATGATAAGAAATCAGCGAAGATCACATCCATGTTGTGCCTGCGAAAGTGGCAAAATGACACAGCAACCGTTTCCCCATCATGAACACAGATCCACGGCCCCCTTGAAGCTAGTTCATACCGACATTTGGACTCCTGGCCATCAGTACCCAACATCCGCAGCAGAAGGTGCAAGATACGTGTTGAGTCTGATCAATGACTACACATAGATGACATGGTTTTTTCTTCCCGAAAGAGAAGGGGCATGCAGCAGCGGCAATTCGTAATTGGCTACCTCACGCACAACGTGAATGCGGACGGCCACTGTGTGTTCTTCGTAGCGATCGAGGGGGATTTTACAAGTCGAGAGTTTGAGGATTTCTTGATGAGTCAAGGTATTCAACATCAGATGCCAGCTCCACGTACACTGCAGCAGAATGGAGTTGTAGAACGTTGGCACCGTACTCTAAATGAAGCAGTTTGAACCATCATGATCGTAGCAGGGGTTTCACAGAGTTTGTGGGGTGAGGTAGTAAAGTAAGTTTTTTTGGGTATGAAACCTCATCCCTCACGGACACTTACAGTCGACCGTTACTCCATGGCAGTTGTGGTACAATGAGAAAGCTGATCTAACACCGGCGCGAGTATGGGGCAGTATCGTATGCTACTGGCGGTCTCCAGATGATAGGACTGGAAAGCTAGATGGACCAGGACGGTGGGGCATCTTCATGGGGCCAAGTACAATATCGAAGGCATGGCGATGTTATGACCTTGAGACTCGACAAATAGTTGAGTCACGACATATGGAGTTCCATGAGCAGTGGTTTGCATCGCACTACTATACTACAAAACAACGAGGTGTCCTCCAGCACACACATCCAGTCGAATGTACTCGACCTTGATCTGCTCCACTGACTCCACCACTAGGCATTGGTGACACGCCAGTCATACCTTTTCCTCTATCTTTGTCAACCCAGTCCATAGCACCATCCCACATTCTCATCAGCCTTCATCTACAGACGTCATGCCTGGGATGAGAAAACATACTAGAACTCAGGCATCCACATCAGCACCATCAGCACCATCTACGCCATCAGCACCATCAGCATCATCACCATCCTCAACACCACCTTCACCCCCAACCTCTGTCCACTCAACCCCATCAGCAACAGGACCCTCTCCTTCTTCCTTCACTCGAGTACCCAGTGATCCAGGACCAATGGGACCATTTATGCGATTGATGTTAGAACATGAACAGAAGGCAAGGGCGCCTGAAGTAGCTGAGAGACTTGGCACTCAGGGGGAGGAGTACCAGAGGGGGAGCAGACTCAGAGCAGTGGACAGGAAGTCGTACAAGGGCATGTGTAACGCGGTCAATAATGTACCCAGCCTTCTACCACCGTCGGGGGTTACAGCGAGTTGGTGAGAGGGGACTGAGGGTTCACTGATCAGTTTGGGTCGCACAACATCACCGTTTGTTCCTCAGACGTATAGGGAGGCAATGACGTCCAGATGCACACTTATGGAAACAGGCCATTTAGGAGGAGTTGAATGAGATTCACGCATTTGATACGTGGGAGAAGGTAGACTTGCCACCCGGACGGAAAGCAGTCGGGGCGAAGTGGGTGTTTGTGATAAAATATCACGATGACGGCACTATTGACAGATACAAGGCACGTCTTATAGCAAAAGGATATTCTCAGGTTCCATGCACTGACTTTGGGAACACTTTTGCGCCCATGGGCAAGTACTCTAGTGGTCGCAGTTTGTTTGCAGCAGCAACATAGTTTGATTGGGAGATACATTAGATGGACGTGAAGAATGATTTTCTTCATGGAAAGTTACAAGAGGAGATCTACATGGTACAGCCAGATGGAGTGGGCGATGGTAGCGGCAGGGTTTACCGCCTCAAGCGAGCATTACATGGTCTCAAACAGTATCCACGGTGTTGGAACGAGGAGTTAGCAACTGGCCTGGTGGATGGAGGTTTTGTGCGGAGCAATGCAGACCACTCACTTTTTGTGCGAGGAGAAGGGAGATCGTTGGTAGCAGTTCTTGTGTATGTTGATGATCTCCTTATCTTCTCTCCGTCCATCACAGAGGTCTCTCGGACAAAGGAGCTGCTAAACAAGCGGTACAAAACGAAGGAATTGGGAGAGGTTGGCACATTTCTAGGGATGGAGGTCAAGCGGAACAGACAGGAAGGGTGGATTGAGATTGGCAAGCAACGCTACGTGAAGAGTTTGGCCACAAAGTATGCTGCTATTCTGGAAGGTGTGCGATCAATGGTGACCCCTATCACACCGGAGGGAATGAAGAAGATTAGTGATACAACCGACGCCACTCTTGGCCGTGAGGTTGACACCCACCTATAACAATCGATCGTGGGCAGCTTGATGTATGCATCTGTCACCACTCGTCCAGAAATCACATATGCAGTAAGCCTTCTCTCTCAGTTCAGCAGCTCCCCACAAAGTCTTCACATGATGGCCTTGGTTCGTGTCCTTCGGTACACTGTGGACACAGTAGCTGTCGTTCTCCGATATCACCGCACACCCGATGGTCTTCAACTGGTTGGGTTCAGTGACAGCGACTATGTAGCGGATGTGGCAGGATCGCACAGCAGGACGGGGTATATCTTCAACATTGGAGGGGGAGTGGTCTCATGGCGAAGCGGCAAGCAAGACTGCATCACCACAAGTTCAACAAAAGCAGAGTATGTGGCACTCGGTGAAGCTGCAAAGGAGGCGACATGGTGGCACATCTTCTTGCATGACCTGCACATTCACATTTTACAGGTACCCCTCATGTGTGACAACCAAAGCACGCTAAAGATCGCTGAAAAGCCGGTACATCATCGCCGTACCAAACACATTCGTGTCGCAAATCACTATATGCGAGATGCACTACACATCGGGAGTGTCTCCATTCATGGTGTCCGCTCACTTCATCAGCGTACAGACTCCTTGACCAAGGGCTTATCTGCGCCCTTGCTTTATTCTCATGCATGGGCTGTAGGACTCGTGTGGCTTGGACTCTGAAAAATAGGGTGCAAGGGGGAGTGTTGGAATGGTTAGGATTTGCCCCCTGTTTTCCCTCTTCTTCATATGCCTGACATACTTTGTGCTCTCGGGCTAGTTTTGGGACATGTTTGACAATTTACATGTTGTTTGCAGGTTCCCCATGAGCGCCTCGCTCATGGGGGTGACCGAGTGTGGCCCTCAAGGCGCACTCCTACGTAGGTGACTTTGACCCCATTTGTTATCCCTCCTCTGCTATTGCAAAGCTAGGCGTGCAGACCATCCTTGCTTCTCTAGCACTTGTGTTGTGACGGCACCTGTGTGGGTGGTTGTGTGTGTGTGAGTGTGTGCGAGTCATCATCTGCACTTCAGGACTGAAACTGTCACCCACAGGTGAATGGGATAGTCAAGGGGTGGAATGACAGGGTCTCTAGACTGGAGAAGGTATTTGTTGTAGTTTTCACACAAGTTGCAGCCCACCAGCTGCGCCCGTAGCTGCTATAGAAGGACCTTATGCTCCATTCCCTCCTCCCAGTCGTCCGAGTTCTCACTGTGGCGGGCTGGCAGTAGGCTGGTCCATCGCGTAACAGGAGGGGGAGCGATGGTTGGACAAGTTGTAGTGCGTGGATGAGGCTCGCGCCGGTTTCCTTAGTGAATAAAAGGACAGTGGTTTACGCATTTACGTGGACAATTGGGAACTGAACAAGCTGACGATGAAAATCGACTCTCCTTACAATGGATTGAGGACTTGTTTGACCAACACCAAGGGAGAAAAATCATTTTGTCCTTGCATTTGTCTCAAGAGCACCATCAGATTTGCATCACGGAAGATGATGTATCTAAAACAGTGTTTCAAATACACATGGGACACTGCCAGTTCCAATTTTGATGCTTCGGGCTAACCAACGCCCAGACAATCTTCTAAAGAGGAATGAACCAAATATTTTCCAAGCAACTCAGCTAGTTTGTCTTGGTTTACGTGGACAAAATCAAAGTTTTCTCCAGATCTATGCAATAGCACATAGAAAAATCAAGTGAAGTCCTCGTGATCCTTCGGGATCAGAATTTATGTGCAAGAGTGAGCAAGTGCAAGTTTGCTTAGGATGAGCCTGAATACCTTGTTGACAGATAATCGGCAAGGACGGCATCCATGTTGAACCATGAAAGGTCCAAGCCATGGTGCATTGGTGGTGTCCAAGAAACATTGGAAATATTCGTTCTTTCCTCAGCCTTACAGACTACTTCCAATGGTTTATACAAGGGTATTCAACTGTGGTAATGCTGCTAACCAGGCTCGTATGAAACGCCATACATTCATTTTGGACATTTGAGTGTAAGCATACCTTTCTCAAAGTCAAAGAGATTCTATCCACATCGTCCGTCTTAGCTCTTTTGGGCCCATCACAACTGTAGGAGGTGTGATATGATATGTCGGTAGTAGGAGGTGGAGGAGTCCTCATGTAGAATGGTCAACCAGTTGTGTATGAGAGCCAAAAGCTCATCCCCGCAGAGACGCTGTACACGACTGGGGATCAAGAGCTCTTTGTGGTGGTACACGCTTTCTAGATGTGGTATTGTTGCCTCGAGGGCGCTAAGGGATGCATGACGCTCGTGATCGACCACAACCCATTGGTGTTATCCAAATGTAACCAAACCTATAAAGACGACAGGCACGTTGGAGAAAATACCCAAGTCGATTCTTGTTCACATGGGAATATCGACCATGACACATCAACATGGACGATCCACTAAGCTAACTGCCTATGGAAGTTAAAACAACCACCGAGGATAGTGGGTATTTTATGGCCATTGCAATAACAACAGTGTAAACACCAGATCCCCTTAAATCTCCACAGTAACCACCCCGAGAGATTATCCACTATAACGGCTTTGTAAACAGGATTCAGATGGAAAACGATATGGATTCTTGGTCCCAAGACTCTCAAAATTTGGACAAGTACAGGTTGGTGGAGGCCACAGGAATCTCCTGGGACAAGTTGTACCGGAATCAGGAGATCTTTGAGCAAAGATTATCTCTCAGTTCCACGATCCGCCGGTCGTAGGTCATGTGGGACCTTGAAAAAATAGACAGGCACTCTTGGACCACTGGTGGTGACCAGGATGGAGTGTCGATGTCCGCGATGTCTAAGTATTGTATGTCTAAGTATGGAGTGTCGATGTCCGCGATGTCTAAGTTCCACGACCCGCCGGTCGTAGGTCATGTGGGACCTTGAAAAAATAGACAGGCACTCTTGGACCACTAGTGGTGACCAGGATGGAGTGTCGATGTCTAAGTATTGCATGACATTCGACCCATGTATTGGGAACAAGGCTAGTTACGAAAAGCTTGCTGGACTCCTCCAACGCCTTTCTATTACTGGAATTCCATGGGAGTACGTCAGCATGGACTTTATTAATGGTCTTCTCGACATGGCACAAGCCATGTCCAGAACTAGCATTGCATCGTGGCTACCAGGCCACGGTGGAATACTAGTTATTGTGGATATTACGATAACGATGACACACATTATTCCTACGACACTGATGTCAACAGAGTGGAGACCGCTCGTCTCTTCTTCAAAGGTGCCGTGAAGTACCACGGGTTGACGTTGTGTATAATCTCCGATTGAAATAGAATATTCATTATAAAGTTTTGGCAAACGATGCTACTTCGGCAGTGAGATGCAAATGTCGAGTTTCATCCTCAAACTGGCAGAAAAACAGAGCACATGAATCCCACTATGGAGAAGATGGTGCGCATGTACATGGACCCCGCCGTGAATGACTATAATAGATTCCTAGTAGTGATAGAGTTTATGGTAAACAGCTGAATGAACGAGTCCACACAGTTCACACCGTTCGTGATAAATAATGGTCGATATCAAGTGGTACCCTCTTCGTTGGTGAAGAGTGAGAGAATAAGAGGATAGGTTCCTTCTGCTCAAGCCTTTGCCGAGCGCTAGTTACAAGAGGCAAAGAGTCAGCTTCAAGTAGCTCGATAACAACAAAAGACATATGTCAATAAAATTCACCGTGAGCTTTCATTTGACATCAGCAACAAAGTGCTTATTAACACTAAGAACCTTTGGCTAAAGTCATTGAGGGCTAAGAGACTCCTACCGAAGTGGATTGGGTCGTTTTCCATCGTTGCACGTATCGGACCAGTGGCATACCGATTACTGCTTCCGCCAAGTATGAAGATACGTGACGTATTTCATGTTGGTCTGCTCGTTCCATACACATTAGAGAGAACCTTCTAGCCACCACCGACAATCCTTGCTACCAACGGTCAAAAGGAGGTTCTTTGCCTACTCCGACACGGAGGGCGTACACTCTGGTCGTGGGTTCTTAGGGAATACCTCATTCATTGGGCCATTTTTTGACTTGAACATAACTCATGGGAACCCGTATCTTGGATCCCCGCGGGGATGGTCAACGGGTACTGGAGCAAGCTAACAGCTCGCACAGATCGACGTGTGGCAAGAGGCACCACCTGAATGTGGAACTAGTGGAAAAAAATCCCGTAGGGCGACATTCATGGATAGCGACCATAGGAGGTTGGGGACGCCCAACATGGTTGTCGTGCGGATGCTCCAGCCTAAAGGGGGGAGGCCGCTAGCTGTTCCAACTGACAAGCTGTAGCTTAAGTCCAATTTCCATGCATGTGTTTATGTTCAGCTGGTGATTGAACTTATAAGTTTTCTTTCACAGTGTTGACGTCTCACTACTTGGCACTCCTACTTGTTGGACATGAACCAGGATGATTCATAATAACTGGGGAGGAATGTAGTGGGAGGGCCGTTTTGACCCTCCCACCTTGTAATAGCGAGGGGGTGGTTTGCAACCACCCCTCACTATTGCGATGGCTGGCCGGTGGCCAGCCATGAACTGGCCGCCGGCTGGCTGGCGGCCGGCCGGCAGGGCGGCCTGTGGCCGGTCAGATGAACGGTCGGCCACCCACTGGCAAACCACCAGTCGCCGATCGAGCCGGTGGCTTGATCGGTGGCTGAGAGGCCAGGAGGGCCTCAATGGCGAGGCTTGTGGCCTCCTGTCATTGCCCTTGCTCACTCTCCTCACCGGTGGGAGCGAGCGGGGACAAGGGATAGGTTCGAGCGAGAGAGACGCAAGAAAAAGGACAAGTGTCTGCACGAAATCACTGATCGTACCTAGCACGCGACAATTTCATGCCAATGCATCAAAAATAAGACTCAAGTTTGTTTAGGACAAACCACAATTTTTGAAACAAAAAAACTTGTGCAAACTCACCAGTTCAGGGTGATACTACCCTTGTTTCAGACCGAAAACAAAGGGACGAGGTAAAAACATAAATGGGCCTCCAGAGACTTGAAATTTTCTAGTCTCCCTGCACGGGTTGTTGATGAAATTTGCCTTGAGAGTGATGCAGAGGGAAAAGCTCCTTGAGCAAGCTCTGAATGCCATTTTGCGAACTCCAACGACGACCTAAGTGCAGGAGCTGGAGACACAACCATTACTCTCAGTCTCATTCTTAGTATTGCATATATGTGCTCGACACACCCGACGTCTGTCGTCGAAGTAAACTTACTATTTATTATAAGTTATCCAATTGTCCCAAACTCCCAAATTGTCTTTTGTCCCGTACCTCATCCCTGTGAACCATCTATGTTCCGCTTGGTGTAACTGTCACGCGGTTGGATATAAATATGGAGACAAAAATGCCCACTCACAGAATGGGGGGGACTCGTAACACTCCCCCTGTTACTCGTGACGTCCCGGCGCATATGTAGACATGGACCGGTGACAACAGAAATTGCTGTCCATTAGATGATCCATGTCTCTAAGGTTATCCTATGGCTCCCAGTTGTTGTGCATAGCATCGTAGCCCTGTCACTTGACCAAATACCCTACTGCTCAAGGAATGCAATGATATAGTTTTCCCTAAGTATGAAATCTATGAATTAGATGGAAATTTGGGTTTAGTATTACTTTTGGAATCCTCGTTGAATGAATGGACTTTCAACTATTGCATTGAATTCAACAAAAGGCATGTGGTCATTGTTACAAAAACCCAACAATTCAACAAGAGAATTCACTATACGAAGAAAAGCCGAGGAACACCAACGAGTCTACGTGTGTGTTGTATCGCATGGTTTTGTCATTTTGTACGGATTGTTGTTTGCGGCTATCCGTCGTCCCCTGCCACGGATGACAATACGGAGAATGTGAACAAACATGTGATGTGAAATGTAAGTGAACATTTCCTGCACCATGATTTCACCGAAAACATATTCAAATTATTCATGTATATTTTGTATTTCATAGAACATTTTCTTGCATACTTTCGATGACAGGAAAAACAATTGAAATCAAATACCTCGAGCCGTAGGGTACTTGGTCCTTTCCCTACAGCATCGATTTCTGAGGATTTCTTTGTATCTGCGTGGACTTGAATAGGAAGTGGAGGTGCGATCTCTGCCGGGGAACCTCTGTTTGGAGTCTCGATAGTGCTTGAGCTTGTTGATGTGGAAGACAGGGTGGATCATCAAGTTGTTGGGGAAGGGAAGCCGAGCAATAACAAGGGCATGCATTCAATCGACTTCAATTATCCTAACCAGAGGGGTTTCAGCTTGGGAACTTCTTGTCCTCTGAGTTTGATGTTTGCCGAGCTGAGTAGGAAGCGATCACCAGTGCTAAACATGTCCCCATTTCAGTGTCGGTGCGCTGCTCGCTTAATAGCTACTTGGGTCTTTGGAATAGGTTGTCGTGTTTCTTCCCAAATGCTGGAAAATCCGTGTGGGTGGATGTCGACCGTTTGAATGTTGCTTTGAATTTGTAGTCCTGCCGAGGTGGTGGAAAGCTTACCGTAGACTGCTTCAAATGGAAATTTTCCCGTTGTGGTGGAAGTTGAAAAACTGTATAGGTGTTCGGGGGTCGGCAGTCTGCTCACATAATGTACGGTGAAGTTTTCTGAGCGTCTGGTTGGTCCACTCAGTTTGCCCGCCGGTTTGACGATGGAATGTCGTTGATACCTGGATCTTACTGTCGTAACACATCATCAATTTGTGCCATAAACAGTTAGTGAAGCGGTCGTCCCAATCACTGATGATGATAGGTGCCATAACATGTACCTGCACGATCCTATTTAAAAACACCCTTGATATTCCCTCTGCTATTCCTTCCCTCTTGTGTTACGTCCACCTCTGCTGCTTCCTGTAACCTCCACTACATCGTGGCCTGCTCAACCAAAAAGCGTGTTGTTTTTGCCATTTATCTTGACGTAGACCGATCCGGTGCTCCAGTCTACCTGTGAATCGTGCTGGTGTAGGAAATCTCACACAAGGTTGATTTTGTGGATGCTCACTGGAAAAATCTTCCAGACGATTACAGTGTGCACATATTTGATTTGTGGTTGGAGAGGTTTGGGAAGTCAACGATTGGTCGTCGATGATTTTCTTTCAAACACCCATGGTTGTGTGCAAATCCAACTTTCAAACCATGTCGTTACTCACAAATTTGTGAGAAGCTCCTCTATCTAGTACTACCCATACTTTTATGTTACCTCTACAACCCCTCGGTTGTAATTGTAGGAGTATCGAAGGTTGGTCATCCTTGTATCCATCATTGAACTTTGTGAACTTACAAACCCTCATCTGCGGTATTGTGAGCCACCCAGATGGATGGTCGGTCAGCGCAGATTTTTCCGACCAGACATGAGTTCCGCCATCTACTCATACCTGCTGCCATTTCCCGATGCTTCATTTTTTCTCTGACTTCTTGTCCTTTTCGGCCTGTTGCAATTGTTTCCAATGGTCGCAGGAGATATGCCCTGTTCTTTAGCAAGTCCAGCATCATTGCTGATCATGGTGATCAACGACATCTAGCTCAATCAGAGATGAAGTTTTTTCTGACCCTGACTTCCCTCCACCATGATAGGGGTTGTGGCCTTGGGGATGCCAACCGTTGAATTGCTACATCCGAGCATTGTACTCAGCGCTGTTGATGCAATCGGCTACTGCGATTATTCAAGGAAGTTTGTCTTGGATTCCGAATATGGCAATTGCTCACCAAATGTTGCTTGAGGCCGCTATTATAATAGAAACAAAGTTTGTTGGGAGCATAGTCACTGCCAATGATGATTTTGCAAAGACACCACACATACTTTTCCATGTTAGACTGCTGATACGTGCATTGAAATGTGTACTACATGTCAGACTTCTTGTTCATTTTTCTCAAGTGGAAGAGTGCAGCAAGTGCAAAGTCCATCCAATTTTCTGGTTGAGTGACAGATTCATGCCACGTCGGATTCATCTGCTCGAGAGATAGAACTTCTTCGGCTGAAGAAGTGAGAGCGGGTGATGTAGCTCCATCAATATCTTGCTGCAGTTTCATGTTTTTTTTTTCAGACCACCAATTCAAAGCCGTGGCATGCAAAAGCAAGGCCACAAAGTCAAACTTATCCTTGGCAATCGTGACCCCAGCAACGGTGAAGTACACCTCCAATCTCGTCAACCGCATCTTGTTTGTTGGTCCCTTGGAGTTTGTAGTATTGGACGATTCAAGGAGCGCTGGTCAAGTGTAAGGTTCACTTGCAAGTTGAAGATTTCTCTCTGTGCGCACTACTTCTTACACGCATGAATTCTATAGCTCCTCCATTGTCGTGTTGAGTTGTTGGAGTATATGGGTGTTGAGCCTCTTGAGTACCGACAGCTTTTAGGGCAGGACTTTGTTGATGTGACCATGTCGGTGTGGTTCCGGCAGGCAACGACGGGAATGAAGGGTTTGCCGAGCCCGAGGGTTCCATCACTGGGTTGGCGATCGGGATTGCAGGTGCTACGCCATTTGCTACAGACATTGCCACTGCTGCCTGGTTTGCCTGGAGTGCGTCATTTTTTGCGTGTTGTTCATCCCCCGTCTCTAGACTTTTGCTCGTTACTTCTGTCAATAGCTGGGTGTGCTGGCTTACCCGTTGTCATCGTGAGGTATACTGACTTTTGAACGGTGAAGGTATGCTGAAGACTTTTGCGAGGTTGTCACCTTGTGGTTGGTGTGCTGGCTGTCCTTCCAGCTTCGCTACGCTTTGATACCACGCGCTACGTCAAGCAGAAAGTGGGTGGTTCACATGGATGAGGTGCGCAGCAAAAGAGGATTCGGGGAATTGGGATAAGTAGATAATTTGCATTAAGGAGGAAATGTACCTCGATAACAAGTGTCAAACTAGACAAGCACATGTAAACATGGACGAGGATCACAACGAGGCATATGTTGGGTCTTGGGTGCTTGAGTCGAGCGACGAGTATGACGTCACTTCGTGAGTGATCAGTTCAAGAAACTCCAGCGATAAGTCGGGGGCTTGCAAGAATACCAAGGTGCAGTTTTATAAAGATTCGTCACCATCAAGGATGCGACCGAACAACATCATAACATTGATACAATTAAGGGTACGTCTATCAACCATTCTCAAAAGTGGTCAAAGTTTTCAAAATCTTCGGAAGTAGAACACCGAAGATAGGGGCAGGTCGCCAACATGCCCTCGGCTGAACGTGTAAACATCCTAAGTGTGACGTGCGGTGGGCCATGAATGTAAGGAAAGAAATGCCTACTTGCGGACTTTAGGAACTCGTAAACGTGTCGGATGTAACAGATCTGTCCTCAGTTCATTGGTGTAAAAATCCAGAGGTCAACGTGCGGTGGGCCATCAATGTAAGGAGAGAGAGAGATGCCCACTTGTGGAGTTTACGGACTCGTGTACATCTGGGATGTACCAATTCTCCCCCACAACACCCCGGCACATTAGCAGACGTTGCCGTCAACCAGATAATAAACATCACGGAGGTTGTCGTAAGGCTCTCACCTGGTGTGCTCGGTGTCGTAACCGTGTCATTTCACCAGATAACATAGTGCCCCTTACATTCAATTATTTTTTAGAATTCAATTTAGTGACTGTCTCATTTGACTACAACTTCCGGCCATTTTGTTTTGAACCTGTTTTGTGCAAGTCTAAGTTGATCGCATTGATCGACAGCGTCAATCTCTATCGGAGACAAGGATTCCGTTGTCACGACGGGCATTGAGGTCGTGAGCCGCTGGATTCCTATATATCAGCATTGTTTTTGGATCTGTCGATGTAATCAGCTGCTTCGATCATTTGCATAACGCCGTCTTGGATACCAAATATGACGAATTCTTACCAAACATCGCGCTTGAGGCTGTTGTAGTAGAAACAGAGTTCGTCGGTGCCAAGGTCACTACCAGTCATGATTTTGCAAAAACGCAGCATGCACTCTTCCACGATGGACTACTAACACAGGTGTTGGAGCCTCTACCATGCGTCAGACTTCTCGTTCACCTTTCCAAAGCGGTGTGTCCTGCGTAAATTCATTCCAGTTCTCTGGTGGAGGAAGTGAGTCTGCTATGCCAGGTTAATCTGCTCGAGAGATAGTGCGCCTAAGACCAACGATGTGAGAGCAGTCGCATGAGCTGTTGATCTAGCTCTGCCAGATTTCTACTACCGTTGGATGGCCTTTTGATCAGACCACCAACTCAAAGCCGTGCCACACAGATGGGAGGCCGTGAGGTCAATTTTCTTCTTGTCGTTGTGGACCCCAGCAGCGGTGAATTACACCTCTAAACTAGTCAGCCACATCCTGACTTTAGTTTCTTTAGAATTTGAATGATCCAATGATTCAAGGAGCGCCAACAAAATTTGGGATTCATTCGAGAGTTTAAGATTTCTCTCGACGAGCACGGCTTCTCGCACACACAGATTCTGTAGCTATTTGATTGTAGTGTTTAGCTGCTAGATCAGATTGATGTCAGGGCTCTCAAGTATTGAGAGCTTCTTGTGCAGATCTTCGTTCATGCGAGCTCGTCGGATGGTGCCTCCCACCGTGCCACGTATAATTCTGGCATGCAATGGTGGGGGCAGAGGGTTTGCCGAGCCTAGGTGACTGTCACTGGGTTGGAAGTTGGGGTCCTTGGTGCCGTGCCACTTGTCCCAATAGCTGCCGTTGCTGCCTGGTTTACCAATAAAACATTGTTTTTGGTGTGTTACTTATCCTCCATTGCCGGATTCTTCAGGAGTTACTACTGCTTTTCATTGTGTGTGCTCGCTCCCTTCACCATTGTCATCGCAAGGTGTGCAAACTTATGAACACTGGAGAAGCGCTGAAGACTCCTACGAGATTATTGGCTTGATACTGTGTGAGCTGTCCCTCCATCATCACTGCACTCTGATATCAATTGCTGTACCGGGTAGAACGTGGGTGGTTCACAAGGATGAGATGCAAAATAGTAGACAACCTGAGGATTTGGAAAAAATGGATTATTTGTTTTTAGCACAGGGTTTACTTTGATGACAAGTGTCGAACACGTCGAGAGCATACATACAATTGTGAGCCTCACAGTGAGGCATATGTTAGGTCTTTGGCGCTCGAGCCGAGCGATGTGTGCAATGTCGCACTGCGAATGTTCGGTTTACAAAACTCTGCAGAGAAGTTGGGAGTTTTAAACATATTCAGGTGTAGATTTATAAAAGTTAAGTGCCATCGAGAAGTCCATTAAACGATACCAAAACATTGATAGGGTTTGTGCTACGTCTGTCAAGCATTGTAGAAAGTGGTCAAAGTTTTCAAAACCTTTGGAAGTGGAACACCGGAGGTTGGGACAGGTGGCCAAAACGTTATTGGCCCAACAACGTAAGTCGCCGAGGCCGACACGCGGTAGGCCATGAATGTAAGGAGAGAAATGCCCACTCGCGGAGCTTAGGGGCTCGTGTATGTTTGGGACATAGCACCCCCCCCCCCCCTTTAGCCACGATGTCCTGGCACATTAGGAGACAAAGACCAGTGATGCCTATAATGACTGTCAATCATGTGGTTGATCACATGATTGAGGGCTATTATTGGCATCACGGAGGTTGCCGTAGGGCTCCAAGATATTGTGTTCAGTGTCGTAACCGCGTCATTTGACCAGATACCGCAGTGCCCCTTATATTCGACTAGTTTTTAGAATGAAATATAGTGACGGTTTCATTTTACTTTAATCTTTGGCCATTTTGTTTTAAACCTGTTTTCTCCAAGTATAAGTGATAGATATTGGTCGATTTGCTTGTTCAGTTCCTTGGCCTGTCACTGTCATTACGGTTGTTGAAAATCTGAACTTCGTATCTCCAGAGCAACTTGGTAGCTCGTTCTTGCCCTCTTGATGGCCAAGAGCGTCGTCATGATGGGATTGCAAGCTTTGTATGGTGATCTCATGTTTACAGGGTGCAACAATTAGTATGTAGCCCCTGCGGGACTACGTGCAGAACGTCGAACATGTACGTTGCGTGGTATTTTATTTTTATCCCTAGTTCCGACCGTCCTTGTAAGATAATTCCTTTGTTTTCCCCTGGTCGTGACAGCCTTGTATGACATTTGGACAACTTTTTGAGTGTGTTATTTTCCAAACTGTTCATTTCAAATTGCGTGTAGGCAAAGAACGCTACAGCAATGTAAAAGGTGATTCATCCATGAGTGAAAAGTCAAGTTTGTGCTTGAATGCTGATAGCACAACAATGAATTTTGTCAAATGGAGGAGGAACTACAATATCCGGTTGCTGTTCCACGGCGTTGACGTCGGAGGATGTCTTGAATCACGTACTCTATATCCCCAGCTACTTGGATTAAAGGCGGAGGAGCAATGTCCTGGCTGGGGAATTTCTCGATGGGGTCCTGGCAGTCGTTGCGCTTGCTCACTTGGAAGACTTGGTGGATCACCATACTGTCTGGTAGGCAAAGTCTAGCAACGACCTGAGTTTGCATTTCCTCTATCTCAAGTGGGCCCAATGGTTACATTTTGAGCTTCGCAAATTCTTCTCCATAGAATACAATGTTTGCTGAGCCGAGTATGATGTTATCACGAGGGCTGGACACTTCGTCGCTGCGATGTCAGTCCGCTGCTCATTTCATGGCTACTTTTGCTTTTGCTAGGGTTTGGCATGTTTCTTGCAAAACACAGAAGAATTTCCATCGGTGAATGTCACCCACTAGAATGTTACTCTAGCTTTTTGGGTTACGTAGTAACCATTCTCATCAAACTTTAGACAAAATTTGGAAATGAAATTTTGGCATAGTTTCGCGTTTTTAAATAAGACAGTGTGTGTGCATGTGTGTGTGTGTGTGTGTGTGTATGTGTGTGTGTGTGTGTGTGTGTGAGAGAGAGAGAGAGAGTGTGTGTGTGTGTGTGTGAGAGAGAGAGAGAGAGAGAGAGAGAGAGAGAGAGAGAGAGAGAGAGGGATAGATAGCGAGAGAGAGAGAGAGAGAGAGAGAGAGAGAGGGATAGATAGCGAGAGAGAGAGAGAGAGAGAGAGAGAGAGAGGGATAGATAGCGAGAGAGAGAGAGAGAGAGAGAGAGAGAGAGGGATAGATAGCGAGAGAGAGAGAGAGAGAGAGAGAGAGAGAGGGATAGATAGCGAGAGAGAGAGAGAGAGAGAGAGAGAGAGAGGGATAGATAGCGAGAGAGAGAGAGAGAGAGAGAGAGAGAGAGGGATAGATAGCGAGAGAGAGAGAGAGAGAGAGAGAGAGAGAGGGATAGATAGCGAGAGAGAGAGAGAGAGAGAGAGAGAGAGAGGGATAGATAGCGAGAGAGAGAGAGAGAGAGAGAGAGAGAGAGGGATAGATAGCGAGAGAGAGAGAGAGAGAGAGAGAGAGAGAGGGATAGATAGCGAGAGAGAGAGAGAGAGAGAGAGAGAGAGAGGGATAGATAGCGAGAGAGAGAGAGAGAGAGAGAGAGAGAGAGGGATAGATAGCGAGAGAGAGAGAGAGAGAGAGAGAGAGAGAGAGAGAGAGAGAGAGAGAGATATGGGACAAGCACAAAAATGCTCATCTCCCCAAGCGGGACAATAATGCTCAAATATAACTCTTCATCAATGTAGCCTATACAAGATAGTACATGGAGTCTACGTTCAGATACAAAAAGAAAATCATTCAACATGTGGATCCTCAATGTAGCCGGCAGGCTTGGACGGTCTCCTTATTTAACATTGATATGATGGTTGTGCGGCCATTACATCCTGCATGACAGTGGAAAATATTTACCACGTCAGACTTTTAAAAAGAAAACAAGACTACACGTGCACATAGGGGAGAGCATGTGACAAAGAGGGGGAGGGAGAGGGGCAACAGACATAAAAGAGGGAAGAGTAGAAGAAACAGCCATGAAACATTAGGGGACAACACAAGAGAGAGAGAGACAGAGGGGGGGGGAGAGATAGGGAGACAGAGAGAGAGGGATAGATAGAGAGGGATATATATATATATATATAGAGAGAGAGAGAGAGAGAGAGAGAGAGAGAGAGAGAGAATGTGGGAGAGTTTTGAGTGAGATTTCTGAGTGTGAGGATGTGAGTGTGAGTGTGAGATTATGAGAGTATGAGTGTGAGGGTGCGAGTGTGAGTGTGAGTACGAGTGCGAGTACGAGTGTGAGTGTGAGTGTGAGTGCGAGTGTGAGTGAGTGTGAGTGCAAGTGCGAGTGCGAGTGTGAGTGTGAGTGCGAGTGCGAGTGCGAGTGCGAGTGTGAGTGTGTGTTAATGTGAGTGCAAGTACGAGTGCAAGTACGGATGTGAGTGTGAGTGTGAGTACAAGTACGAGTGCGAGTGCGAGTGCGAGTGGGAGTGCGAGTGCGAGTGTGAATGCCAGTGCAGTTGTGAGTACGAATGCGGATGCCGCCTCTACCATAGCTGTTTCTTCAGCACCTGCCATGGCAGTGAAGGAGCAGAATCGACGACATGAAAGGTGCTTTGGTATGAACTGTTGTTCAGAGGAGGGGGACGGGGATGGGGCTGTCGCTTGGAGGTTGTATCATGGTTTTGCAAGGTAGTTGCAAGCCCTAGTAGCAACACTACCAACACTCACTGCTGGTAGGAGGGGCCAGACAGAGTGAGTGATGGAAAGGAGAGAGGGAGGAGGCATGGATTATCTTAGGGAGATAAGAAGTGAAGAGGAAGGAGGGATGGGGATGGGGTGAGGGATGGAGAGAGAGAGGGAGGGGGAAGGGAGGGAGGAAGGAGGGAGAGCGACTCACACACACACACACATACACACACATATACACACATACACACACATACACACACACACACCCACACACACATACCCACACACACACCCACACACACACCCACACACACACACATAGACACACACGTACACACAAACACACACACACACACCTACATCCACACACACATCCACACACACACCCACACACACACACACACACACAGAGGGAGAGGGAGAGGGAGAGGGAGAGGGAGAGGGAGAGGGACAGAGAGAGAGGAGAGAGCGAGAGAGAGAGGAGAGAGCAAGAGAGAGAGAGGGAGAGAGAGGGAGAGAGGGAGAGAGAGATGGAGGAGTAGGGAGGAAAGCTCTTAAGGACAGAGGAAGAACTCACCTCCAAATGTGGAGGTGTGCGTGTGCATGTGCGCGTGCGTGTACGTGTGTGTGTGCGAGTGCGTGTGCGTATACATGTGTGCGTATACATGTGTGCGTATACATGTGTGTGTGTGTGTGTGTGTGTGTGTGTGTGTGTGTGCTTGTGCATGTGCATGTGCACGCGCGTGTGTGTGTGCGTGTGTGTGTGTGTGTGTGTGTATGTGTCAGTGTGTGTGTGTGTGTATGCGCGTGTGCATGTGTGTGTACATGTGTGTGTGGATGTCCGTGTGTGTGTGTATGCGCGTGTGCATGTGTGTGTACGTGCGTGTGTGTGTACGTTTGCGTGTGCATATGCACGTGTGTGTACATGTGTGTGTGGATGTCCGTGTGTGTGTGTATGCGCGTGTGCATGTGTGTGTACGTGCGTGTGTGTGTACGTTTGCGTGTGCATATGCACGTGTGTGTACATGTGTGTGTGGATGTCCGTGTGTGTGTGTATGCGCGTGTGCATGTGTGTGTACGTGCGTGTGTGTGTACGTTTGCGTGTGCATATGCACGTGTGTGTACATGTGTGTGTGGATGTCCGTGTGTGTGTGTATGCGCGTGTGCATGTGTGTGTACGTGCGTGTGTGTGTACGTTTGCGTGTGCATATGCACGTGTGTGTACATGTGTGTGTGGATGTGTGTGTGTGTGTCTGAGTGTGTGTGTATGTGCGTGTGTGTGTATGTGTGTTTGTATGTATGTGTGTGTGTGTGTGTGCGTATGTGTGTGTGTGTATGTGTGTGTGTGTGTATGCGCGTGTGCACGTGTGCGTATGCGTGGACGGACGGACAGACGGAAGGACGGAAGGACGGATGGACGGACGAACGGGGAGATGGAGGGAAGGATGGACAGACATGGAGGAGGGACGGACGGATGGACAGACGAGCAGACAGACAGACAAATGGCAGAAGAAGCAACAGAGGTAGGAGTAGCACGGGCAGCAGTAGCAGCAGCAGCACGCATGCTCCTTCACCCACGCTCGCTCGCACTCACGTACGCATGTACGCACGCACGCACGCACGCTCGCACGCACGCACGCATGCACGTACGCACGCACGCACGTACGGACGCACGCACGTACGCATGCATGCACACACGCATGCACGCACGCAAGCACACACACACGCACGCACGCACGCACGCACACATGCATGCACGCACGCACACACCTTGTTGTCAATGGCCGACAGGAACTTGTTGGGGCTGAAGCACACCATGACGTTGCCGTGCGGCAAGACCACGGAATAGATGGACGGGCGGTAGACGATGCGCAGAAGCAATGGTGGAAGCAGCAGCAGCAGCAGCAACTGCAACAGCAGCAGCAACAACAAGGAAAATGGAAGGCCGTATGTCTTGGCCGCATATGTCGATATTGTTGTGGGCGTCAATGCAACATCTGCGCAATTTTCTGCTGCTGCTTCTACATCTGCTACTGTTTTCTACAACAACTGCCAGGAAGCGGTGGGCTACACGTTCACAATGAGCAGCTGGTTGGTGTGGGTATTGACGACAATCAGCTAGCTTCAGTCCTGTCGGGACGGAAAGGGGCGGCGGAGCGCCTGCTGGCGAGCAATGGGGGGGAGGGAAGGGGGGGCGGCGCGCATGATATCCACACAGTTCTAACGAGTGCAAAAAATTCAGGTGCGATGCAAAATACTTACATTCCACGGATCAAACCTCCAGTACCGTCACTAAAAAGTGAGAACGCCATTTTGTAAGCAGCCATGTCCAAGAATACAATCCTTTGACCAGTCGACAAAGCGTTTGAGGAAAGAACATGGGTTTACACGCCTTGTTGTACGCGACCCAGTCCAACAAGACACCGCCAACCAATGACGGTCGAGTGTGGCACAACCACGGATGCCAGCTCTGCGAGTGTGGATATGGGAATGACAACGGCGGGCATATGATGGATAAGATGCCGGTTGCAACTATTTAGTTTCTCACCCATGGTCGTAACCGACTGATGCATTGGATGGGTAGGTGAAGGGCAACCTCGGGAACAAAACAAGCCTCACAATGAGCCCAGTCCCCCTGGATTATGAATGACGCAGGAGGATGATTGTATGGATTTTTTGCCAAAATCCAAAATAGGAGCTGAGGAAATGCAAAAGAGAAGGTGATGTAAGGTTTACTCCAGATAATCGATTTGTTTGAAAGGTATACAATCACACACATCCACATTTTTCTTTGAGGTTACTTAAGCTTGGTTCCAAGAGAAGACATTGTATATTCATTTTCACAAAGATCAAACCCTTATCGTCATATGACGGTATATTTGCACCACTCTTGTATCATTCTCTGTTGGAACAAGAGATATTCGAATATGAATTTACTTCCCTCTGAGATGTGGTCTTATAGTTTTACGGATTGTTTTATACTAATTTGAACAAAACAACAATATTGAGAACATTTGCTACTCTCATGTGCCGGTGGGATGGTGCACAAGCTATGGATCCCTTTCTGAAGTTTTGTGCACTAAGTAGCCCACTCGTGTAACTTCTGAAGAATACACCCACAGTAACCAGACAAGTAGGATTTCTACCCCACATAAGGAACAAGTGATGCAAGAAAGGTGAGAATGTGGCATATCATTTGGCAAGGTAAGATTTCCACCAATGTGAAGATGGCATGACCAGCGTAACTCAATAGTGACAACTTGGGTTGTGTTCCATGAAAAGATAATTCTACTACTCTTCCTTCAATGCATGCTAAAAACAAAACGTTCTCACAAGAAGATGTTTTCACGGATCAAGGGTGTAAGATTATTTGTAAATGTTGCGACTAACATGAATGTAAGTCCGTGTATAGTATATTTGATTCATTGATATACATTGCGAGAGAAGTAGCCAATATCAAACGTTTACATTTCACATGGTCTTCCATTGATATCATCTACAGGCTGCTCTTTCATGAAAGAAAACCAATACACAACCATACTTCATTCTTTGGTAGTTACATTGATGTTTTGTTAGGTTTTCTCTGGACTGTGTTCATTCAAAAGAATCCTCACACTAAATCTGTACTATGTTCCCATGTGTAACCTTTGCGTATAACGTTAACACCTCTCTCTCTCTCTCTCTCTCTCTCTCTCTCTATCTCTCTCTCTCCCTCTCTCCCTCCCCCCCCTCTCTCTGTCTCCTCGTTTATGTACTGAAAATTCCCTCCTTACTTTAAGCGTTTAAAAACACTATCCCTTGTGCTGTTTGTACACTACGTAACCCTGTGCNCAGGCTGCTCTTTCATGAAAGAAAACCAATACACAACCATACTTCATTCTTTGGTAGTTACATTGATGTTTTGTTAGGTTTTCTCTGGACTGTGTTCATTCAAAAGAATCCTCACACTAAATCTGTACTATGTTCCCATGTGTAACCTTTGCGTATAACGTTAACACCTCTCTCTCTCTCTCTCTCTCTCTCTCTCTCTATCTCTCTCTCTCCCTCTCTCCCTCCCCCCCCTCTCTCTGTCTCCTCGTTTATGTACTGAAAATTCCCTCCTTACTTTAAGCGTTTAAAAACACTATCCCTTGTGCTGTTTGTACACTACGTAACCCTGTGCACGCCTTGCATGCATCATTGATTCCTGTTAGTCCTGTTGGTGTGGTAGGAAATATTCCATAAAGCACCTCAAACGGGATTTTACCGGTTACAGTGGAAGCTGCTGAGTTGTCTGCGAGTTCACTGTTTGGCAGCTTTGCTGCTCAATCAGTGTCGTGTGGCATGCATAAAGTGCGGAGGAGTTGTTCGAGCGTTTGATTGGTCTGATCAGGTTCCCCGACGGTTGGAGGATGGAACACTGTTGATTTTTGATCTGACTGCCATAATGTGTCATCAGTTTGTGCCAGAAATGACTAGTGAAGCGGCCGTTTTTACCGTTGATGAGTACGTGGCACGCTGTGTAGTCACACAATCTGATTCAGTAACGACCGTGTTGTTCCTTCTCCTACAACAATGGTCATTGTTGGAACAAAGTGTGACATCTTCGAGGATCTATCCGCCACCACAAGGATGGCATCATAGTCATCCGGAGTGACATGCAACCCTGTCATGACGTCCATGTTGACATCAACCCACGGATTCGTTGGAACAGGGAGCGATTGGACCACTCTGAGTAACCATGTATGACGAGAAATTTTCCGCTAACAAGTGGCGCACAATTTACAAAATGCTGCCACGTCAATATGCATCCAGTCCCACCTGTAATACTTGGCCAGCTTTTAAAGCGTCTTGTCCTCGCCGAGGTGCACAAATGTGTAACTTTGGCACAACTAAGGTGCAACTGAGTTGCAACTAGGGTGAAACTAGGATGCAAATAGGATACAAGTAGGGTGCAACTACGGTGTAACTAGGATGCAAGAAGGGTGCACCCAAAGCGTAACTATGGAAAACTAGGATACAACTAGGGTGTAGCTCGAGCGCAAGTATGGTACAATGACGGGGCAACTAGGATGCAACTCAGAAGAGACTAGGAGGAAACTAGGATGGGGCTAGGGTCCAACTAAGACGCAAGTAGGGTGTAACTACGGAAAATTAGAGTGCAACTAGGATGTAACCAGGGTGCAACTAGGGTGTAAGTAGGGTGTAACAAAAATCCAACTAGGACGCAAGAATGGCGTAATTAGGGTACAACCTTTTTCACAAATAGGGCACAACGAGGGTATAGCTAGGACACAACAAGGGTGCAACTCGGACGCACGAAGGGTACAACTAGGGTACAATGAGCAAGTAACAAGGACACAACCAGGGTACAACTAGGGCGCAAGAAGGGCACAACTAGGACACAACTAGGGCGTAACTAGTGCACAACTAGGACACAATCAGGGTGAAAGAAGGATACAACTATGGCGCAACTAGGGCATAACCAGGGTGCAACTAGGGTGCAAATAGGGTGCAAGAAGGGCGTAACTAGGATGAGACTAGGATGCAACTAGGGTGCAACTAGGACATAACAAGAGCGCAAGAAGGGCACAATTGGGGTACAACTTGGGCACAACAAGAGCAAAACCAGGGTGCAATAAGGGGGAAACTAGGGCGTAACTAGGGCACGACTAGGGCGCTATTAGGGAGAACCTAGGACACATCCTAGCACGGAACTATGGTGATCTAGGGCACAATTCAGTGTCTATCTAGGGCGTAAGAAGGGCACAACTAGGACGTAACTAGTGCATAATCAAAGCGTAACTAGGATGCAAAAAGGGCATAAACAGGTCGCAACTAGGGTGCACCTAGGGGGCAAGAAGGGCGCAACTAGGGCTCAACTAGGATACAACTACGGTGGAACTGATACACAAGAAGGGAAAAATGTGACACAACCAAGCTGTAACCAGGGCTCAACTACGGCGCAAAAATGACGCAACTAGGGCATAGCTAGGGCGCATCTAGGGCGCATCTATGGTGAAGCTAGGAAGCAACTTGGACACAAAAACGGCGTAGATAGGATACAACTAATGTGTAACAAATATGCACCTAGGTCAAAACAAGCACGCAATAAGGGCTCAACTAGGGCACAACATGGGCATAACTTGGGTGTAACAAGGACGGAACTAGGGCGAATCTAGGGTGCAAGAAGGACACAACTAGGACGTAACTAGGGGACAACTAGGGCACAACTAAGGCGTGACGAGGATGTCAGAAGGGTGCAACTAGGGTACAACTAGGACGTCACTAGGGCGCAAGTAGGGTGTAATTAAGGAGCAAGGACGGCACAACTGGGGTGCAATAAGGAAATAACTAGGGCGCAACTAGGGTGTAACTAGAGAGTGAGAAGAGCATAACTATAGTAAAACTAGGGTATAACTAGGGCGCAAATAGGGTAAATCTAGGGCAGACCTAGGGTACGATTAGGGTGCAACTAGGGTGCAAGCAGGACGCAACTAGGGTGTAACTAGGACGTAAATATGGCGAGCTAGGGCACAATCAGGTCTCAACAAGGACACAAGTAGGGTACAACTAGGATGCAAATAGGGTGTAACTAGGGCGCAACTAAGGCACAACAAGGACGCAAGAACGGCACAACAAGGGCATAATTAGGACGGAACTAGGGACCAATTTAAGAGTAAAGTAGGGCTAGGATGTAACTAAAGTGCATCTAGAACGTAACAAAATTGCAAGAAGGACGCAACTAGGGTACAAATTTGGTGCAGGTACGGCACAATGAGGAAAAACTATGGGACGACAAGGGCGGACCAGGGCGAACTATGGAAACCTAGGACGCAACTAGGGTACAACTTGGACCAAAAAGGGTGCAACTAGGGTGTAACTAGGGTGCAACAAGGATGCAAGGAGGGTACAACAAGGGTGCAACTAGGATGTAACTAGGACACAACTAGGATGTAACTAGGGCACATCTAGGAATTAACTATAACAAACAAGGGTGCAACTTGGATGTAATTCGGGTACAAGAAGGATGGAACTAAGGCGCAACTAGGGTTCAACCAGGGCACAACTAGGGCACAAGAAGGGCATAACTAGGACCCAAATAAGATATAACTAGGGTGCACTTAGGATGCAACTACGACACAAGTCGGGCACAACTAGGGTGCAACTAGGCTGCAACTAGGCTCCAACTAGTGTACAACGTGGGGGCACCTAGGGCGCAAGAAGGGCAAACAAGGACGTAACTAGGATACAACTAGGGCACAATCAAGGCATAACTAGGATGCAACAAGGAAACAACTAGGGTGAAACTAGAGCGTAAATATGATGCCACAAGGGTACAACCAGGATGCAAGAAGGACACGACTAGGACGCAACTAAGGTAGAACTAGGATGCAACTAGTGTGTAACTAGGGTGCAAGAAGGGATTGACTTGGACACAACTAGGACGTAATGAAGGCACAACTAGGACGCAACTAGGGCATAACTTTGGTGAACTAGGATGCAACAATGGCTCAACAAGGATACAAAAAGTCTACAACAGGGTGTAATCAGGGCGCTACTGGGGCTTCAATAGGGTGCAACTTGGGCACAACTAGGATGCAACTAGGGCACAACTAGGACGCAACTAGGTCATAAGTAGGACGCAACTAGGGCAAAAGAAGGGCTTGACTAGGGTACAACTAGTCACAACTAGGGCACAACAAGGGCATAAGAAGGGCACAATTGGGGAATAACTAGGGCGCAAGAAGGGAGCAACTAGGACACAACTAGGACACAACTAGGGCATAACAAGGGTACAACTAGGGCATAATTAGGACACAAGAAGGGAACAACTATGGTCCAAATAGGGTACAAAATGGGTGAAACAAGGGTTCAACTAGGTTAGAATCAGGGGACAACTAGTGCCTGACTATGGCGAACTAGGGCGCATCTAGGGTACAAGAAGGGAGTAACCAAGGCGCAACTAGGACTGAACTAGGATGCAGCTGGAGAGTAACTAGGATGCAACAAGGATACAACCAGGGTGTGGGTATGGTAAACTAAGGCGCAACTAGGGAAAAACTATGGTGCAACTAGGGCGCAACTATGGCACATGCACGGCACAACCAGGGGACAAGAATTGCGTAAGTTTTCACAACTAGGGCATACATAGGGTGCAACTAGGGTGAAACTAGGATGCAAAAAGAGCGCAAATATGGCACAACTAGGACACAGCTAAGGTGTAACTAGTGCGCAACTAGGGCGTAACTAGGGTATAACTAAGGTAGAACAAGTATTCAATGTTGCACGCAAGGCGTGCACAGGGTTACGTAGATTACAAAACAGTACATTGCATCATGTTAGGAAATGGTGAACATAAGGAGCAAATACTTTGCACATAAAATGAGAAGGTAGAGAGAGCGAGAGAGAGAGAGAGAGAGAGAGAGAGAGAGAATTCCCTCAAGGAATTTCCTTTTTTACTCACTTTCTTGGAGTAACCCATAATT
>SZWC01021981.1:28490-40002 GCA_023375785.1 Penium margaritaceum | reverse complement strand
AACAACAATGGGAGACCCCTCCAAGTTCTAGGCCCCCCCCAGCTCTGTAGAGCTTGTTACTCAGTTCAACAGCCAATCAGAAAATAGCTCAGTTCAGGCTGGCAGGTTTTCTCGGTGAGGCCTGCCAGACAGCCGACAGCCCAAAACCCGGGCGTCGTCCGTTTTGCCTGAAAACTGGACCATACCATAATACCGCCGCTGCGAACGCAGCCGTGCGGTCAGAATCTGCTAGAAAAATAGTAGCGAGGAGTTATGGCAGCCTAAACCCAGATAATGCCCACAATGGTTTGTGCTGCCGAACAGGGCCATGCAACATGCAACTGCGACCCTAGGAAGTGCATGACGACGCAGACGCAATAGGACGCGCTGGACACATGCAAGCAGCAAATGCGGTGTCAATGACCGCCGGCAGCACGACCGCCGAGGATGCCTGCCGATGGAGCTGAGCGCGTCGCCTGAGAGAGGAGGCTCCAGCGAACTGCGAGAAGACCTCAGCGTGCGTCGGCTCCACCGGACGACACTCCATCAGCGTCGCGTCTCGCCGTCAGTCATCTGCACGCCGATGTACACAAGCCGGGAGGACACAACAGAGCACAATGAGAGATGTGCAAAAACCAACACTAGGAGAGTTTTCTCGGTGGGTTGAGACCCGAGCACCCGGTGGACTACATCGGTGCGACGAGGAGACCCGATGGCTGTTGTGGGGCTTCCGATGTTCGGAAAGCCATGTGTGATGTCTGGACGCTGATTCTGAGTTTTTGTGGCACTGTTCCTATTTTCTCGGTGGTCGAGACCCGGGTACTCGGAGAGCTGTTCCGGTACCTCGAGGAGACCACCGTTATTGTTATCGAGGTGTACACAGTGTGTTCTCCCCGCTGACCCGTTTGGGCTCAGCGGGGGTGACGGGGCCCGGTGCGGCTAGCTGCCGACGCCCCTACTTAAGCCCGCTAGGGGCTCATTTGTAATCTCTCCTTGTTCTTTGTATTCAACGTTGCAGACTTAGCCAAATTCTTGCCGTCTTGTATCACACTCACACACAGAGCTCATGTTCGTTTTTGCATGGGCTTGCATGCCCTAAAGAATATTTCCAATTTGGTATCAGAGCACAGGGGGGCGTGTGACCAGCAGAAGCAGCAACAGTGGGCGGAACATAAAGAGAACGCGCCACGTGGCGCCACGCCGGCAGCAGCGCGAGGGAGCGCGAAGCGACTGCACGCGAACGCCACAGGGGCAGTGAGCCGCGCATAGCAGCACTAGGACTGCAACAGCAAAAGCAACAACAGCAGCAGCCACAGGAGCGGCGGCAGTAGCAGGAGCGACGGCAGCAGTAGCAGCAGCGTGCAGCAGGAGCAGCAGCTGCGAAAGTGGCTGAAGCATCGCATCAGCCGCTACAGCAGCAGCAGCAGCAGCGTGCAGCAGCAGCAGCGTGCAACAGCAGCAACAGCGGCGAAAGCATCTGCAGCAGCAGTAGCAGCCACTACAGCAGCGGCGGCAGTAGCAGCAGCGTGCAGCAGCGACGGTAGCAGCAGCAGCGTGCAACAGCAGCAGCAAGCAGCAGCAGCTGCCGCACAGAGCAGCAGCAACAGAAGCAGCAGCAGCAGCAGTCGGACATTTTGGTGGTGCAGCAGAAGCAGCAGCAGCAGCAGCAGCAGCAACAGCAGCAGCTGCACCTGCCGCTGCAGTTGCTACTGCCGCTGCGAGGAGGGCCTCGCAGCCCTCCTCTGAGGGGGGGGGGGCTCTGAGGGGGCCTGTCGGCCCCGTTCGCACCCCCCCCCTTCCTCCCCTTCTCAGGGGGACCCTCCGAGGGCCCCGCCGAGCCCCTCCGAGGGGCCCTTCGGAGGGGCCCCGTCGGCCTCGTGGGCCCCCTCAGCCCCGTCGGCCCCGTCGGCCGACCGACGGAGGGGCCGGGTTAGAGGGGCGGCCAGGACCCCCCCCCTCCCCCGCTCCCTCCTCCCCCCCACACCCTCGCGCTCACTCGCTCGCTCAGCGAGCGAGCGAGTGAGCGCGCACGGGAGGGAGGGCCGGACAAGCCGGACACCTTCTGGGCAATCGACACCCCCCCCTTGTTTTCTCCATTTGCCCACCTTCTGGGCAATCGAGAAAGGGGGGGGGAGTCACAAAAAATACGAAAAGGGGTACGCCTGAATGCGATTGAAAAAAAAGAGAGAAAAAGCAACAAAAAAAAGGCAAGGGCCTAAGGCGAGCAGTGGGGAGACCTAGAAAAAAAAGGGGGTGGAGGGTGAGGGCAAAAGAAAAAGAAAAGGAGGGGGGTGGCCGTGGGCAAGGAAAAAATCACAAAAAAAGGCAAAACATAAAAAAAGAGGATAATCTTCCAACTACCACCGCAGCAGTCGTTGCAGCTTTCATAGCTGCAATAGCAGCATCAGGCGCTGGAGTGTCGATGACTATATAGTGCGGCGACTGCGCGAGAGCTTATAGTTTCGCCTTCTCAGCCGACAGCGGACTTTCATCGACGGCGATCTCCGCTTCGAGACGCGTCCTATACCGGCGTTTTCGTGGGGCCCATCGATTGGTGCGCTCGGTTCACTCCGTAGGATCGACGGCAGATTCCAGTCTTACCATCTCCGAGGGCTGGGTCGTCTACTGCTTCGAACAGCAGCCGCACTTGCAGCCGCCACCCCTTCTCGTCTTGGAGCAGTCTTTGCTCCATTAGTGGCAGCAGCATTAGTGGCCGCAGTTAGTCGGACTGTAGTCTCTGGGCGTGCTGTGGTAGTGCAGCTCTTCCCGTCTGGTCACGTTTGCTGACCCGCACGCCGTGACCTCCGGGAGTGACAGTACCTACTGGCCTCATTCCTCCCGTGGCTTGGTGTTTACCACCGGGAGTAGGTGCCCTCGGTACCTATCCATCGTACAGCGCACGAGATGAGTGCGCAGACATCTGAGCAGGCGCCCCGCGCGTTCGCCTGCTACTACTGTGGTGATGGACGTCATGGTTGGCGTCGCTGTTGGACGTGCCCTCCTGGTTGGCATCCACCTTGGCTACAGCCTCGTCCGAGCCTGCGTCTTCCACATCATACGGATCTGCCGGCGTTGGTAGATCCCCGAGCTGGACCTCTGGCGAGCATATTCGCTGAGATCCATGGCCTCCGGCAGACAGTGCAGCGGCTTTGTGACCTCGTCGTCACTGAGCGTGCTTCTGCTACTCGTTTGTCGACGGCCTCTTCGATCACATCTCCTCCATCCTCTCCTCCTTCCTCATCCGATGGTCTACCTTCAGCTCTATCTGCCAGCGAGTCCCAGGCTGCCACCATCCTTTCGACCCTCCACTCTGCTACGACCACGACGCCATCTCGCGATGACATGTCTTCATGCAGTCGTTCCAGTCGAGTGACTGCGCGATGTCAGCGTCAGCGCTCCGCACGGTGTGCTCGCGCCGGTTTTGATACATCCTCCACCTCCTCGGCCTCCATTGCTATACCTGCCGAGGGGGAGTGTGGTCACCGCGCATTGCCTGATGTGACCGTAGCGACAGGATCCGCACTCGCGTCGGGCCGTGCTACCCGAGCGTCAGCTCAGGCAGATTCAGATGATACGGAGACAGCACATGGCGTGGAGTGTGACCCCGACATGGCGTTCATAGTTGAGAGTTGCCTTTCATCGTCCAGGTTGGATCCAGATCTTCCACAGCAGCAGGTGACATCAGGAGGAGCGCAGACACGGCGTCCTTGGACGGTGCCACTCGCGGCTCCGACCGACCCCTGGGCTGGAGGCCCAGGGGTGGCACAGGAGTGTCGTACGGATCGAGATGCATCCATCATACCTTTTGTGGGAGAGCGTGCAGCAGACTCACACCAGTTCGGCGGATGTTGGGGTACTTGGGACGTGTATGTCATTGAGATCAACATCTACGCTGGGGCAGCAGCCGGACATTCTGCAGCAGCAGGTTGCATCAGGAGGAGTGCAGGTCTCGCGTGCCTTGGCGATGCAACTCGCGACTCCGACTTGTAGCGGCCTGGTGGTGGCACAACAATCTTGTGCGGATCGGGATGCCCCACACGGATCTCCGGGGGCATTGGCGCACGAGATTCACACCAGTACGATAGCAGTCGCAGTGCATGAGCAGAGTCGGCCGGTTGATCTTTTGGAGGTTGAGGCATTCTTGAGAGCAGCAGTTCTGAGAGACATCGCTGGGACATATGCTGCAGCAGACACAGCAGGCTCCACCGTCTCATCTGCGGTACATGAGGACCAGCTTCAGCGTGAGGAGTCGTCCATGTTCCCACAGTCTCCGGGTTCCCGTACCCACGACGGAGCAGCGACATACATGACGGAGTCAGATGATGGTCCTTACTCTATCATCGAGCAGGTGGTAGNCATGAGCAGAGTCGGCCGGTTGATCTTTTGGAGGTTGAGGCATTCTTGAGAGCAGCAGTTCTGAGAGACATCGCTGGGACATATGCTGCAGCAGACACAGCAGGCTCCACCGTCTCATCTGCGGTACATGAGGACCAGCTTCAGCGTGAGGAGTCGTCCATGTTCCCACAGTCTCCGGGTTCCCGTACCCATGACAGAGCAACGACATATATGACAGAGTCAGATGATGGTCCTTTCTCTATCATCGAGCAGGTGGTAGCGACCAGCATTCCCGGCGAGACAGTGCGTGAGCGCCAGCTGCGCTTGTTGGTCGCTTTGACGGACATTGTTGAGCCGGAGTCCTGTACACCTATGTCCACTACGACGGCAGTTGAGGACAGTAGTGCAGATCCCTACACGTAGATGGAGTCACCTCGTCAGCTGGAGCTGAATTCTGCACCTTCGTGTTCACGTGCTGGTGACCTAGCTGATCACATGGAAACTGAGAGTGACAGTACCTGCACAGACGACATTTCTACATGCTCCACGACGACTCATCCTTCTCCTTCTCTCTCGGTATGCGATCGCTCACTCCTCGTCTGACAGACACGAGTTGTGATGTGGATGCGACACCTGCAGCTGCATCCGATGTTCCAGCGTCTCAGCAGATTGCGAGCTTGGTTGACCCCCAGGAGGATGCAGCAGCACCAGTTCCATCGTCTTCAGCAGCCGAGATACAGATGGCACAGTACTCACGAGTTGTGCAGTATGCATGTGCAGCATCCAGTGAGGTAGAGTTTATCCTACACCAGGTTGACATAGGCCACCTCGACATGTCCGAGGCAGACTATGCTGATCTGCAGGAGCGTGTAGTCATGCTACAACGAGAGATGATGGCAGCGCGTGAGCGATTCTCAGAGGAGGGCACCATCACTGCTACCGGCAGGAGCCTTCCGCCAGCAGCATCTGGCACAACTATACGGGGGGAGGATATTGTACGAGCTACGAGTATGACGTCTGTTGGAGACACTGTCATAGGAGAGGTGAGCGTGCCTTCAGCTTCCGCCATCCTAGCTCCTGTCGACCCCATCATCGCTCTTCGTTCCTCTTCTGCTGCCGTCACGCACCTTCATCCACCCGACTCACCTGCCCCATCTTCATCTTCATCCACGAGTGGTGATCCGGTTCGTCACGCCAGCTCTCCTCTTCTGGCAGTACACCCTTTTGCCTCAGGGTGTGCTATCCGGTATCGGAGGCGAGCTCCGCCACTTCATCCACGCACGCATGCTGCTCGCCCATTCCCGTTCCTCCAGTGCACACAGATGCATCGCGGCAGTGCGGAGGCAGGAGAGACTGTGAGTTGGGACCCTTGGCAGTCACGCGAGGACTGGTATACCCCAGGTGATGCAGATTCACGTGAGGAGTTGTAGCCGGAGACACCACTTCGTCTTTGAGGGAGGGAGTCGACTTGCAGGTGACAGGGGGAGCTATCTCTACATGATGGATACACCACATGACTCATCGCCCAGGATCTGTTTAGCCACGACATCAGCATCTCCATCGAGGACATCGCTGCCAGGTTCATCTGCCCAGGGGGAGTGTTGTGTGGACCTCGACCTGACGCGACGCCATGGGAGATGCATGGCGAGGTCCATGCTCTGTTGTGACCATCTACAGCATCCCGCATGTGTCTTATGCTATGTACCTGCACAGCTGCATGGCACACTGTTGGTCGAGACCCGGACACTTGGTGCATTGTACCAGTGTCACGAGGAGACCATGTGATTGTGTGTCTTAGTGTGTGGCTATACTGTGTGTGGCATGTGCATGCGAGCTGTTGGTCGAGACCCGGACACGTGGTGCGTTGCACCCATGTTACGAGGAGATCCTCCCTTGATCCTGTGTTTGGATGATGATACTATTGTGTTGGATTGCTCGTAGCGGTCAAGACCCGGGCCCTGGTACCGCCAGTGTCACGAGGAGGCCATCTTGTTCTCTGACATGTGCATGACATGTGTATGTGTGCATGCGCATCACTCCTCTCATGGTCGAGACCCAGACACTTGGTGGGCTGTGCCAGTGTCCAGGGAGACCCTAGATGGATAGCAGATGAGTGTGTGTGTGTGTGTGTGTGTGTGTGTGTGTGTGTGTGTGTGTGTGTGTGTGTGTATGTCTGTGTGAGTTGACTCATGCATGTTATGGGTTGCCATGCATTGTTGTTCCATGCCTTCGATCATTCGTTCTGGCGTGGACGGCTATGTCAGCCAGGGGGAGTGTTGGTTTGTGTGGCTTCCACCGTCACGACCGACACTGCTAGTTTACCGATATACCCACATTCGGGGTATATGGGAGAGGAGGGCGTGACGACACGACGGGCCTCCGGACTGCACCAAGACTTCTCCAGCACCTACGATAGCGCCGGCGAGACGCGGTCGATGCATTCCGGTAGCCCTGTGGGCTTGTCGGGAGCTAGGAGAGTTTTCTCGGTGGGTTGAGACCCACGCACCCGGTGGACTACATCGGAGGGACGAGGAGACCCGATGGCTGTTATGGGGCTTCCGATGTTCGGAAAGCCGTGTGTGATGCCTGGACGCTGATTATGAGTTTTTCTGGCACTGTTCCTATTTTCTCGGTGGTCGAGACCCGGGTAATCGGAGAGCTGTTCCGGTGCCTCGAGGAGACCACCGTTATTATTATCGTGGTGTACGCAGTGTGTTCTCCCCGCTGACCCATTTGGGCTCAGCGAGGGTGACGGGGCCCGGTGCGGCTAGCTGCCGGCGTCCCTACTTAAGCCCGCTAGGGGCTCATTTGTAATCTCTCCTTGTTCTTTATATTCAGCGTTCCAGACTTAGCCAAATTCTTGCCGTCTTGCATCGTACTNTGCCTCGAGGAGACCACCGTTATTATTATCGTGGTGTACGCAGTGTGTTCTCCCCGCTGACCCATTTGGGCTCAGCGAGGGTGACGGGGCCCGGTGCGGCTAGCTGCCGGCGTCCCTACTTAAGCCCGCTAGGGGCTCATTTGTAATCTCTCCTTGTTCTTTATATTCAGCGTTCCAGACTTAGCCAAATTCTTGCCGTCTTGCATCGTACTCACACACTGAGCTCATGTTCGTTTTTGCATGGGCCTGCATGCCCTAAAAAATGTTTCCAATTGCTGTAAGGATCAACAAGGAGTTCTGTGGACTTGTATGGAGTTGTATGGAGGTGTGGGGAGTTAAAGAGAGTTGTACAGATCTATACAAAGTTGTACACAGTTGCACAGAGTTGTACAGAGCTGTACCATGTTTTACGGAATTGTACGGAGGTCTATGGGCTTGTACCGAGTTGTACGGATTTGTACGCAGTTTTACGTAGTTGTAGAGAAATGTACGATGATTTACAGAATTATGAAGTTGTACGGAGATGTACCTTGTATATACCTGTACGAAGTTGTACGGAGATGTACAGGGCTATACAGAGTTGTACTGGAAGTTGCAAGACTGGCAGTTGCAACATTGGCAGTTGCAACTCTGGCTGTTGTAATACTGGCAGTTGAAACACTGGCAGTATTGCAACTGCCAGTGGCTGTGCAAGAGTGGTTGTTGCAGTACAAGCTGTTGTAACACCAGAAGTTGCAAATCTGACTGTTGCAACTCTGACTGTTGCAACTCTGGGAATTACAACACATGCAGTTGCAACTCTGGCATTTTTAACACTAGCAGATGCAACACTAGCAGTTCCAACACTGGCTGTAACCACACTGAAAGTTGCAAAACTGGCTGCCGCAACACTAGCAGTTGCAACAGCGGCAATTGCAACACTGGCAGTTGCAACACTGGCAGTTGCAACACTGGCAGTTCCAAATCTGGCAGTTGTAATTCTGGCAGTTGCAACACTAACAGTTGCAACTCAGACAGTCTCAACAATCGCAGTTGTAACACTGGGGTTTACAACACTGGCAGTTGCACCACTGGAAGTTGCAACTCTGGCTGTTGCAACACTGGCTGTTGCAACACTGGCAGTTGCAACACTGGCAGTTCCAACAATGGCTGTTGCAACACTAACAGTTCCAACACTGGCAGTTACAATGTCAGAATATTGCCTCCGTAAAGGCAGAACAAAAATCAGGCTCGCCTCTTCCCGGGTTCCCTGGAAGTTACACTATCGTCCTCATCCGACAACAGTCGCCTCCAAGGCGAACCACACCTTCTCTCGGATATCCCGAGCACTCTCAATAAGGGTTCACCTTGGTTGGACCTGAAATAAACTGTTGACAATAGCAACTGACCAACGACACATTACCAAGTAATCCCCTAACAAGCGGCTCTACCGCAAGCACGTCCGGCTAGTGCACAAGAAGCCGTTGCTTAACGTTTGTCCTGTTCTTGCTAGTTTTGTAAAGAGAACGTTCATTTCCTCATACTTTAACCCAGAACAGTCTTTCATTCTGTTTGCCTTTGGTTCCGCGGCTTCGCCGCTGTGTCTCGGCTCTACTCGCTTATCGCTTACTCTTTCCTTGCCAACCGATCTCAACCCTCACACCTCTGCCGCAGCCATCACATTACTCCATCACGTTCGCTTCTTCACCTCAGTCCCCTCAGCATATCCTTCGTCTCATTCTCTCACTTGGCAGCTGTCGTCCTCTGCTCTCTACCTAGCTTCGAACCTCTCTATCTGGTTTTCCGCCTAACTCCCTGTAGTGCTACATTGCTCTTCGCTGACGTCATCATTTCCGAGCTGCCCACGTCCTATTGCTTCTGCCTGGTTCTGCCGGCACTCATGTTGCTCCCTCAATTCTTCTGACATGGTATCAGAGCCTCAGGTTACATCGCCTGGTTGCTCCTGACCACGTCGTCGCTTCAGTGCATCCATCGCCATCCTCGGCCGTCCCGCCAATGTCTGCTGGCGCTGCCACAGCTGACGTCAGTAGCATCACTTCAACTGCCTTCAAGCCGTGACGATGCTTATCACTGAAAAAAGCCCTGCTACCATGGCAGCGTTCAGCTCCTCTTCATCGTGAACAGCCCACAGCAGTTCCCGAGGCGCTCTCTGCCACCGCCTTCGCCAAAGCGTCCTGCCACTTCCGCCTCCTCTCGCTGCCCACCTGCATTGCCTTTCGCAAACCATTTTTTCGCAGATACAACCCACTTGACTCTCTTCCTTGCCACTCGCAACAATCCCTGTAACTAAGTGGCACAATTACGTCATCGTCACCACCTCCACTGACCGCAGTGCCTCCTCTATCCTATCCGCCTCCAGCCGCCGCAGTCTTCCCTTTCTTCTCTCCCTGCTTAATCAGCATCATCAACATCGCCCACCATCTCCTTCTCTCTCATCTTGCATCATCATCTCGAGCCGCCTTTCTCGTCTTCAGCAGCAATAGAGCGCTGTTTGTTGTCAGGACATCGGACACCACTAGTCTTCCTGCTCGTCGGTCTCGAGCCAACTGGGGGCACAAGCCGTTACTCTCCTGACAGCAACAAACGTCCCAGCTTCTCCTGCACTGGCCCCACTGCAGCAAGACTCCTGTAAAAGATCAAGATCTCAAACACCACCAGTTTTTCTGCTCGTCGGTCTCGAGCCAACTGGGAGCACAAGCCGTCACTCTCCTGAAATCAGAGGATCTCCTCGCTGCATCAACCTTCCTCAGCCTCTTCTCTCCTCTGCTGCCCCTACTTCATCTGCCTCCTCCAGCAGCTGTCATCCATCCTCCTGCACCAACAACAACTCCTCCTTGATCATCTGCTGTCGGTATCAGTCTCCTTAGCTTCATCCTCCTCGCCAGCCTCAGCACTTATCATCTGGCTCATCCTCATCTTCCTCATTTGGCAGCGCATGTGGTTTCGCCCCTGTGCCCAATCTTCATCATCAATCCGCTGCTTCCATTATCATTATCAGCTCGGCACAAGGACTTGCCTGGTCAAAACCGCCAATCTCACGGTGACCTGCGTCCATGCCGATTCTTCTTGTCCCTGCGCCCAAAATCTGTAATTCATCCGCCTCTGTTCATCAGTAATCAACAGCATCTATCGCCAGCACAAGGATCTGCACGTGCCAGTTGCCATTCTTGTAGCGGCCTGCACCCACACCGGTAGCAGATTTCTCGCGGTGCGTCGGCTTTCGCCTTCCCCTTGCCGCATTCTACTCTTCTATAATCTAGCAGCGCACGCGGTTTGCCCCTGCGCCCAGAATCCGCCATCTTTCGCCTCTGTTTCATCCTCAATATCTGTAACCAACACAAGGATCTGCATGTGCTAGCTGCCGATCTCGCACCGGCCTGCACCCACTCCGGCTTCTTTCGCATAATGCACGTGGTCCATCCCTGCGTCCAGAAACCTTCAACTCACATGGCAACTCTTTCCTCTGCCTGGGAGTTCTGTCCTACTCTTACAGTTGATGTGCATAACCTCCTCCACTGGACAGACAGTACCATCAACAACGCTCGCGGCATCTACATCAACAAGTACAACGTGGTTGATTTCCTCCTTGGAAGGTATGATCATCTTCACACCCCACGTGATTGCCTTCAAAACTACACCAACACACTCAACAATAAGGGAGCACCTGAAACATTGCCTTGCCCCCGTCTATCATTCCCTCGAAGACCCTGAAGACATAGCAGCGGAGCGCTGGCACTATCTTCAATACCATGGGTGGACAAGACGATCCTTCTACCTTTGTTCCTTCGACATCTCCACATTCCCAACTAATCTGGGCATTCCCAAACTGGTCCTTGGCCCAAAGGATGAAGCAACAGGGGCACGAGTCACCAATGTAGCAGAATGGGAGCAAATCTGTTACAAGAAGCTGGACCCCTACCTCCTCCTTGGTTTCTCCATTGTGGGCTCTCTGCCTGCTTTGGAGAACTTTGTTAAAGTGAAGAGTTCTTAGAACAGGCAGATCACTTTGACACCGAACTAAGGCGTGAACTAAGAGTTCTCTGGTGGATCCCAGTCTTCATGTACTACTGATTCCTCACCCAGGGAACATAGGAGGCATGTGGAGAAAACTCCTTCGGCATTGTGGAGGAGCAGTCCATTGCCCGTCACGAAGAATCTGGGACACCATCTCCGCCACAATGGGACAAACCATCGACGAGGACATACCGCCTTGACAGATTCATGGGGGGTGTCAGAATATTGCCTCCGTCAAGGCAAAACAACAACCAGGCTCACCTCTTCCTGGGTTCCCTGGAAGGTACACTTTCGTCCTCATCC
>SZWC01021981.1:0-24403 GCA_023375785.1 Penium margaritaceum | reverse complement strand
CGCCTTTGCAGCTTTGTGCCTGCGCATTTGCGGCTGCGCCTTTGCACCTGCGCCTGCGCCTTTCCGCCTGCACTTTTGCGCCTAGGCCTTTGCACCTGCGCCTTTGTGCCTGCGCCTTTACGCCTGCGCCTTTGTGCCTGAGCCTTTGCACCTGCACCTTTGCGTCTGCGCCTTTGCACCTGCGCCTTTGCACCTGCGCCTTTGCACCTGTGCCTTTGTGCCTGTAACTTTGTGCCTGCGCCTTTGTGGCGTTGTGCCTGCGCATTTGTGCCTGCACATCTGCACTTGCGCCTTTGCGCCTGCGCCTGTGCACCTGCGCCTTTGCACCTGCGCCTTTACGCCTGCACAATTGCGCCTGCGCCTTAGTGCCTACACCTTTGCGCCTGTGCCTTCGCGCCTGTGCCTTTGCGCATGGCCTTTGCGCCTGTGCCTTTGTGCCTGCGCCTTTGCGCCTGCGCCTCTGCGCCTCATCCTTTGCGCCCTTGCCTTTGCACCTGTGCCTTTGCACCTGCGCCTTCTGCACATGCGCCTTCTGCGCCTGCGCCTTTGCACCTGCACCTTTGCGCCTGCACTTTGTGCGCCTGCGGCTTCTGAGCCTGCGCCTTTTGCGCCTACGCCTTCTGCGCCTGCGCTTTCTGCGCCTGCGCCTTGTGCGCCTGCGCCTTTTACGCCTACGCCTTTTGTGCCTGCACCTTTTGCACCTGCGCCTTTGTGCCTACAACTTTGCGCCTGCGCCTTTGTGGCTTTGTGCCTGCGCATTTGCGCCTGGGCCTTTGCACCCGCACCTTTGCGCCTGCGCCTTTCCGCCTGCGCTTTTGCGCCTGGGCCTTTTCGCCTGTGCCTTTGTGCCTGGGCCTTTGCGCCTGCGCCTTTGCATCTGCGCCTTTGCATCTGTACCTTTGCACCTACGCCTTTGCGCGTGCGCTTTTGCGCCTGTGCCTTTGTGCCTGCAACTTTCCGCCTGCGCCTTTGCGGCTTTGTTCCTGCGCATTTGCGCCTGCGCCTTTGCGCCTGTGCCTGTGCGCCTGCACCTTTGCACCTGTGCCTTTGCACCTGTGCGTTTGGGCCTGCGCATTTGCGCCTACAGCTCTGCCCCTGCGCCTTGGCGCCCGCACCTTTGCGCCTGCGCCTTTGCGCCTGCGCCTTCTGCACATGCGCCTTCTGCGCCTGTGCCTTTGTGCCTACGCCTCTGCGCTTGCGCCTTTGTGCCTGCGCCTCTGCGCCTACGCCTTTGCGGCCGCGCCTTTGCGCCTGCACCTTCTGCGCCTGCGCCTTCTGCGCCTACGCCTTCTGCGCCTGCACCTTCTGTGCCTGCGCCTTTTGCGCCTGCGACTTTTGCACCTGCACCTTTTGTGCCTACGTCTTTCGCGCCTCGGTGTTTGCACCTGCGCCTTTGCACCTGTGCCTTTGCGCCTGCACCTTTGCGCCCTTGCGCCTGCGCCTTTGCGTCTGCGCCTTTGCGCCTGCGCATTTGTGTATGCGGCTTTGCGCCTGTGCCTTTGCCCTTGCGCCTTTAGGCATGCGCCTTTGCACCTGCGCCTTTGTGCTTGCGCGTTTACACCTGCATCTTTGCACCTGCGCATTTGCGCCTGCGCCTTTGCTCCTGCGCCTTTGCGCATATGCCTTTGGACCTGCGCCTTTGCGCCTCTGCCATTGCGCTGCGCCTTTGTGCCTGCGCCTTTGCGCCTCCACCCTTGCGCCTGCACCTTCACGCCTGCGCCTTTGCGCCTACGCCTTTGCACCTGCGCCTTTGCGTCTGCGCGTTTGTACTTGCACATTTGCGCCTGCGCCTTTTCGTGTGCGCCTTTGCGCCTGCGCCTTTGTACCTGCAACTTTGCTCCTGTGCCTTTGCGGCTTTCTGCTCACGCATTTACTCCTGCGCCTTTGCGCCTGCACTTTTGTGCCTGCGCCTTTGCACCTGCCCCTTTGCGCTTGCACCTTCGCGCCTGCGCCTTTGCGCCTGCACCTTTGCCCCTCACCTCTGTGCCTGCACCATTGTGCCTGCGCCTTTCCACCTGTGCCTTGCGCCTGTGCCTTCGCACCTGCACCTTTGCGCCCGTGCCTTTGCGCCTGCCCCTTTTTGCCTGCGCCTTTGCGCCTGCGTCTTTGAGCCTGCGCCTTTGCACCTGCGCCTTTGCGCATGAGCCTTTGCACATGCGCCTTTGCGCCTGCACCTTTGCGCCTGTGCCTTTGTGCCTGCACCTTTGCGCCTGCGCCTTCGCCCCTTTGCCTTCGCAACTGTGCCTTCGCCCTTGCGCCTTTGCGCCTGCGTCTTCGAGCCTGTCCCTTTGCGCCTGCGCCCTGCGCCTACGCCTTCGGGCCTGCGCCTTTGCGCCTGCGCCTTCCCGCCTGCGCCTTCGCGCCTGCCCTTTTGCGCCTGCGCCTTCAGCGCCTGCGCCTTCTGCGCCTGCACCTTTTGCACCTGCACCTTTTGTACCTGCGCCTTTTGCGTCTCGGCCTTTGCACCTGCACCTTTGCGCTTGCGCCTTTGCGCCTGCACCTTCGTGCCTCACCTTTACGCCTGAGCCTTCGCGCCTGTGCCTTCACGCCTACGCCTTCGCACCTGCGCCTTCGTGTCTGCGCCTTTCCGCCCGTGCCTTTGCGCCTGCACCTTTGTGCCTACACCTTTGCGCCTACGCCTCTGCACCTGCGCCTTTGCGCCTGCGCCTTCTGCACCTGCGCCTTCTGCGCCTGTGCCTTCTGCGCCTGCGCCTTCTGCGCCTGCACCTTCTGCGCCTGTGATTTTGCATCCCCGCCTTTTGAACCTGCGCCTTTTGCGCCTCGACCTTTGCACCTGCGCCTTTGCGCGTGCGCCTTTGCGCCTGCGCCTTTGCTCTTGGGCCTTTGCGCCTGCACCTTTGCGCATGCACCTTTGGACCTGTGCCTTTGCGCCTGTGCCTTAGTGCCTGCGCCATTGCGCCGGCGCCCTTGCGCCTGCGCCTTTGTGCCTGTGTCCTTGCGCCTGCGCCTTTGCTCTTGCGCCTTTGTACCTGTGCCTTTGCGCCTGCGCGTTTGTGCCTGCGCATTTGTGCCTGCGCCTTTGCGCCTGCACCTTTGCGCCTGCGCCTTTGTACCTGCAACTTTGCGCCTTCGCCTTTGCGGCTTTGTGCTCGCGGAATTACTCCGGCGCCTTTGCGCCTGCGCCTTTGCACCTGCGCCTTTCCGCCTGCGCCTTCGTGCCTCGGCCTTTACGCCTGTGCCTTTGCACCTGCGCCTTTGCGCCTGCGCCTTCGTGCCTCGGCCTTTGCGCCTGTGCCTTTGCACCTGCGCCTTTGTGCCTGCGCCTTTGCGCCTGCACCTTTGCGCCTGCGCCTTTGTACCTGCAACTTTGCGCCTTCGCCTTTGCGGCTTTGTGCTCGCGGAATTACTCCGGCGCCTTTGCGCCTGCGCCTTTGCACCTGCGCCTTTCCGCCTGCGCCTTCGTGCCTCGGCCTTTACGCCTGTGCCTTTGCACCTGCGCCTTTGTGCCTGCGCCTTTACGTCTGCGCCTTTGCGCCTGCGCCTTTGCTCCTACGCCTTTGCGCCTGCGCCTCTGCCCCTCACCTCTGCGCCTGCGCCTTTGTGCCAGCGCTTTTGCACATGTGCCTTTGCATCTGCGCCTTTGCACCTGTGCCTTTGCGCCTGCTCCTTTTTGCCTGTGCCTTTGCCCCTGCGTTTCTGCGCTTGCGCCTTTGCACCTGCGCCTTTGCGCCTGCGCCTTTGTGCCTGCCCCTTTGCGCCTGCACCTTTGTACCTGTGCCTTCTTGCCTACGCCTTTGTGCCTGCGCCTTCGCTCCTGCACCTTCGCGCCTGTGCCTTCGCACCTGCGCCTTCACGCCTGCGCTTTCGCGCCTGCGCCTTTGCGCCTGTGCCTTTGTGCCTGCGCCTTTGCGCCTTCGCCTTTGTGCCTGCACCTTTGCGCCTACGCCTTTGCGCCAGCGCCTTTGCCCCTGCGCCTTTGTGCCTGCGCCTTCGCTCCTGCACCTTCGCGCCTGTGCCTTCGCACCTGCGCCTTCACGCCTGCGCTTTCGCGCCTGCGCCTTTGCGCCTGTGCCTTTGTGCCTGCGCCTTTGCGCCTTCGCCTTTGTGCCTGCACCTTTGCGCCTACGCCTTTGCGCCAGCGCCTTTGCCCCTGCGCCTTTGTGCCTGCGCCTTTGTGCCTGCGCCTTTGCACCTGCGCCTTTGCGCCTGTACCTTTGCGCCCGTGCCTTTTTCCCTCACCTTTGCGCCTGCGCCTTTGCGCCTGTGCCTTTGTGCCTGCGCCTTTGTGCCTGCGCCTTCTGCGCCTGCGCCTTCTGCGCCTGCGCCTTCTGCGCCTGCGCCTTCTGCGCTTGCGCCTTCTGCGCCTGCGCCTTTTGTGCCTGCACCTTTTGTGCCTGCACCTTTTGCACCTCGGCCTTTGTACCTGCGCCTTTGCGCCTACACCTTTGCGCCTCACCTTTGCACCTGCGCCTTCGCGCCTGTGCTTTCGCACCTGCTCGTTTGCACCTGCACCTTTGTACCTGCGCCTTCGTGTCTGCGCCTTTGCGCCTGCGCCTTTGTGCCTGCGCCTTTGCCCCTAAGCCTCTGCGCCTGCGCCTTTGCACCTGCGCCTTCGCGCCCGCGCCTTTGCGCATGCAACTTTGCACCTGCGCTATCTGCACCTGCGCCTTCTGCGCCTGCGCCTTTTATGCCTGTGCCTTTTGTGCCTGCACCTGTTGCGCCTTGGCCTTTGCACTTGCGCTTTCGCACCTGCACCTTTGTGCGGTTGCGCCTGCGCCTTTGCGCCCGGGCCTTTGCGTGTGCACCTTGTCGTCTGCGCCTTTGCGCATGTGCCTTTGCGCATGCGCCTTTGCGCCTGTGCCTTTGTGTCTGCGCATTTGCGCCTGCGCCTTTGCGCCTGCCATTTACGCCTGCGCATTTGCGCATGCGCCTTTGCCCCTAACGTTTGCGCCTGTGCCTTTGCGCCTGCGCCTTTGCGCCTGCGCCTCTGCGCCTGTGCCTTTGTGCCTCCACCTTCGCGCCTCACCTTTGCGCCTACACCTTCACGCCTGCGCCTTTGCGCATACGCCTTTGCACCTGCGCCTTTGCGCCTGCGCCTTCGCACCCGTACCTTTGCGCCTGCACCTTTGCGCTTGCGCCTTTGCGTCTGCGCCTTTGCACCTGAGCCTTTGCCCCTCACCTTTGTGCCTGTACCTTTGCGCCTGCGCCTCTGTACCTGCGGCTTTGTGCCTGCGCATTTGCGACTGCGTGTTTGCGCTTGTGCCTTTGCGCCTGCACCTTTGTGCCTGCACCTTTGTGCCTGCACCTTTGTGCCTGCGTCTTTGTGTTTGCGCCTTTGTGCCTGCGCCTTTGGGATTGCGCTTTTTCCCCTCACCTTTGCGCCTGCGCCCTTGCACCTGGGCCTTTGTGCCTGCGCCTTTGCGCCTGCGCCTTCTGTGCCTGCGCCTTCAGCGCCTGTGCCTTCTGCGCCTGCGCATTCTGCGCCTGTGCCTTTTGCTCTTGCACTTTTTGTGTGTGCGCCTTTTACTCCTCGGCTTTTGCACCTGCGCCTTTGCGCCTGTATCTTTGCGCTTGTGCCTTTGGCTGCACCTTTGCGCCTCACCTTTCCGCCTGCGCCTTCGTGCCTGTACCTTTGCGCCTCCGCCTTTGCGCCTACACCTTCGTACCTGCGCCTTTATGCCTGAGCCTTTGTGCGTGTGCCTTTGCACCTGCACCTTTGTGCCTGCGCCTTTTGCACCTGCACCTCTGTGCCTACGCCTTTGCGCCTGCCCCTTCTGTGCCTGTGCCTTCTGCACCTGCGCCTTCTGCGCCTTTGCACCTGCACCTCTGCGCCTGCACCTCTGCGCCTGCGTCTTTGTACCTGCGCCTTTGTGCCTGCACCTTTGCGCCTGCGCCTTTGCACCTACACCTTTGCACCTGCGCCTTTGTGCCTGCGCCTCTGCGCCTGCGCCTTTGCGCCCGCGCCTCTGCGCCTGCCCCTTCTGCGCCTGTGCCTTTTGCGCCTGCGCCTTTTGCGCCTTCACCTTTTGTGCCTGCGCCTTTTGGGCCTCGGCGTTTGCACCTGCGCCCTTGCGCCTGTGCCCTTGCACCTTTGTGCCTGTGCCTTTGAGCTGCGCCTTTGCGTTTGTGCCTTTGTGCATGCGCCTTTACGCCTGCGCCTTTGCGCCTACGCCTTTGCGCCTGCACCTTTGCGCCTGTGCCTTTGCACCTGTGCCTTTGCGCTTGCGCATTTGCACCTGCCGCTTTGCGCCTGAACCTTTGCGCCTGCGCCTTTGCTCCTGCGCCTTTGCGCCTGCACCTTTGCGCATGCGCCTTTGGACCTGCGCCTTTGCGCTTGCGCCATTACGCTGCGCCTTTGCGCCTGCGCCTTCGCGTCTGCGCCTTTGTACCTGCAACTTTGCTCCTGCGCCTTTGCGGCTTTGTGCTCGCGCATTTACTCCTGCGCCTTTGCACCTGCGCCTTTGCACCTGCACCTTTCCGCCTGCGCCTTTGCGCCTCGGCCTTTGCGCCTGTGCCTTGGTGCCTGCGCCTTTGCGTCTGCGCCTTTGCGCATGCGCTTTCGCGCCTGCGCCTTTGCGCCTGCGCCTTTGCGCATGTGCCTTTGCCCCTAACGTCTACACCTACGCCTTTGTGCCTGCGCCTTTGCGCCTGTGCCTTTGCACCTGCGCCTTCGCTCCTGCACCTTCGCGCCTGCACCTTTTTGCCTGCGCCTTTGCGCCTGCGTCTTTGAGCCTACGCCTTTGCACCTGCGCTTTTGTGCCTACGCCTTTGCGCCTGTGCCTTTGCGCCTGCGCCTTTGTGCATGCACCTTTGCGCCTGCACCTTTGCGCCTGCGCCTTTGCGCCTACGCCTTCGTGCTTGCACCTTTGTGCCTGCGCCTTCGCGCCTGCCCCTTTGTGCCTGCGCCCTGCGCTTGCGCCTTCGGGCCTGTGCTTTTGCGCGTGCGCCTTTGCGCCTGCGCCTTCGCGCCTGCCCCCTTACGCCTGCGCCCTCAGCGCCTGCGCCTTCTGCGCCTGCGCCTTTTGCACCTGCGCCTTGTGCGCCTCCGCCTTTTGGGCCTCCGCCTTTTGCACCTCGGCCTTCGCACCTGCGCCTTTGCGCTTGCGCCTTTGCACCTTCACCTTTGTGCCTCACCTTTGCGCCTGCGCCTTTGTGCCTGTGCCTTCGCGCCTGTGCCTTCGCACCTGCGCCTTCGTGCCTGCACCTTTTTGCCTGTGCCTTTGTCCCTGCACCTTTGTGCATGCGCCTTTGCGCCTGCGCCTCTCCGCCTGCAACTTTGCGCCTGCGCCTTTGTGCATGCGCCTTTAGACCTGCGCCTTTGCGCCCGCGCCTTAGCACCTGTGCCCTTGCGCCAGTGCCCTTGCGCCTTCGCCTTTGCGCTTGCGCCCTTGCGCCTGCGCCTTCGCACCTACACCTTTGCTCCTGCGTTGCACTTGCGCCTTCGTGTATGCGCATTTGTGCCTGCGCATTTGCGCCTGCGCCTTTGCGTCTACACCTTTGCGCCTGTGCCTTTGCACCTGCAAGTTTGCGCCTGCGCCTTTGCGGATTTCTGCTTGCGGATTTACTCCGGCGCCTTTGCGCCTGTGCCTTTGCACCTGCGCCTTTCCGCCTGCGCCTTTGCGCCTCGGCCTTTGCGCCTGCGCCTTTCCACCTGCGCCTTTGTGCCTGTGCCTTTGCGCCTGTGCCTTTGCGCCTACGCCTTTGTGCCTCCGCCTTTGCACCTGCGCCTTTGCGCCTGCGCCTTTGTGCCTGCGCCTTTGCGCCTGTGCCTTTGCACCTGCAAGTTTGCGCCTGCGCCTTTGCGGATTTCTGCTTGCGGATTTACTCCGGCGCCTTTGCGCCTGTGCCTTTGCACCTGCAAGTTTGCGCCTGCGCCTTTGCGGATTTCTGCTTGCGGATTTACTCCGGCGCCTTTGCGCCTGTGCCTTTGCACCTGCAAGTTTGCGCCTGCGCCTTTGCGGATTTCTGCTTGCGGATTTACTCCGGCGCCTTTGCGCCTGTGCCTTTGCACCTGCAAGTTTGCGCCTGCGCCTTTGCGGATTTCTGCTTGCGGATTTACTCCGGCGCCTTTGCGCCTGTGCCTTTGCACCTGCAAGTTTGCGCCTGCGCCTTTGCGGATTTCTGCTTGCGGATTTACTCCGGCGCCTTTGCGCCTGTGCCTTTGCACCTGCGCCTTTCCGCCTGCGCCTTTGCGCCTCGGCCTTTGCGCCTGCGCCTTTCCACCTGCGCCTTTGTGCCTGTGCCTTTGCGCCTGTGCCTTTGCGCCTATGCCTTTGTGCCTGCTCCTTTTTGCCTGTGCCTTTGCGCCTGCGTCTTTGCGCCTACGCCTTTGCACCTGCGCCTTTGCGCCTGCACCTTTGTGCCTGCACCTTTGCGCCTGCGCCTTTGCACCTGCACCTTTGCGCCTGCGCCTTTGCGCCTACGCATTCGCTCCTGCACCTTCGCACCTACGCCTTTGCAACTGCGCCTTCGCGCCTGCGCCTTTGCGCCTGTGCGTGTGCGCCTGCGCCTTTGAACCTTCGCCTTTGCGCCTGCGCTTTTGCGCCTACGCCTTTGCGCCTGCGCCTTTGCACCTACGCCTTTGTGCCTGCGCCTTTGTGCCTGTGCCTTTTCGCCTGCGCGTTTGCGCCTGCGGCATTGTGCCTGCGCATTTGCGACTGCGCCTTTGCGTCCGTGCCTTTCCCCCTGCGCCTTTGCGCCTGCGCCTTTGCGTTTGCGCCTTTGCACCTGCACCTTTGCGCCTGCGCCTTCGCCCCTCACCTTTGCGCCTACGCCTTTAGGCCTGCGCCTTTCCGCCTGTGCCTTTGCGCCTGCCCCTTTGCGCCTGCACCTTCTGCGCCTACGCCTTCTGTGCCTGCGCCTTCTGCGCCTGCGCCTTCTGCGCCTGCACCTTCTGCGCCTGTGCCTTTTGCACCTGTGCCTTTTGTGCCTGCGCCTTTTGCGCCTTGGCCTTTGCACCTGCGCCTTTGCGCCTGCACCGTTGCGCCTGCACCTTCGTGCCTCACCTTTGCGCCTGCGCCTTAGCGCCTGTGCTTTCGCAGCTGCGCCGTTGCACCTGCGCCTTCACTCCTGCGCCTTCGTGTCTGCGTCTTTGCGCCTGTGCCTTTGCGCCTACGCCTTTGTGCCTCCGCCTTTGCACCTGCGCCTTTGCGCTTGGGCTTTCTGCGCCTGAGTTTTCTGCGCCTGCGCCTTTCATGCCTGCGCCTTTTGTGCCTGCACCTTTTGCGCCTCGGCCTTTGCACCTGCGCTGTTGCTCCTGCGCCTTTGCGCCTTTGGGCCTGCGCCTTTGCGCCCGCGCCTTTGCGTCTGCGCCTTTGCGTCTGCACCTTTTGCGCTTGCGCCTTTGCGCCTACACCTTTGTGCCTGCGCCTTTGCGCATGCACCTTTGCACTTGAGCCTTTGCGCCTGTGCCTTTGCGCCCGCACCTTTGCGCCTAAACCTTTGCGCTTGCGCCTTCGTGTCTGCGCCTTTGCAGCTGCACCTTTGTACCTACGCCCTTGCGCCTGCGCCTTTGCGCCTGCGCCTTTGTGCATGCGCCTTTGCACCTGAGCCATTGCCCCTCACCTTGTGCCTGCGCCTTTGCGCCTGTGCCTCTGTGCCTGCGGCTTTGTGCCTGTGCATTTGCAACTGCGTCTTTGCACCTGTGCCTTTGCGCCTGCACCTTTGCGCATGCACCTTTGCACCTGCGCCTTTGCGCTTGCACCTATTCCCCTCACCTTTGTGCCTGCGCCTTTGCGCCTGCGCCCTTGCGCATGCGCCTTTGTGCCTGTGCCTTTCTGCCTGCGCCTTCTGCACCTGCGCCTTCAGCGCCTGTGCCTTCTGCGCCTGCACATTCTGCGCCTGTGCCTTTTGCGCCTGCACCTTTTGTGCGTGCGCCTTTTACTCCTCGGCCTTTGCACCTCCGCCTTTGCACATGTGCCTTTGCGCTTGCGGCTTTGGCTGCACCTTCGCGCCTCACCTTTGCGCCTGCGCCTTCTTGCCTGTGCCTTTGCGCCAGCGCCTTTGCGCCTGTGCCTTCGTACCTGCGCCTTCGTGCCTGCGCCTTTGCGATTGCGCCTTTGTGCCTGGGCCTCTGCGCCTGCGCCTCTGCGCCTGCACCTTTGCGCCTGCGCCTTCTGCACCTGCGCCTTCTGCGCCTGCACCTTTTGTGCATGCGCCTTTTGCGCCTGTGCCTTTGTGTTTGCAAATTTCCGCCTGCGCCTTTGCGGCTTTGTTCTTGCGCATTTGCGCCTGCGCCTTTGCGCTTGCGCCTTTGCGCCTGTGCCTGTGCGCCTGCACCTTTGCACCTGCGCCTTTGCACCTTTGCCTTTGGGCCTGCGCCTTTGCGCCTACAGCTTTGCCCCTACGCCTTGGCGCCCGTACCTTTGCGTCTGCGCCTTTGCGCCTGTGCCTTCTGCACATGCGCCTTCTACGCCTGTGCCTTTGTGCCTACGCCTTTGCGCTTGCGCCTTTGTGCCTGCGCCTCTACGCCTACGCCTTTGCGGCCGCACCTTTGCGCCTGCGCCTTCTGCGCCTGCGCCTTCTGCGCCTGCGCCTTCTGTGCCTACGCCTTCTTCGCCTGCGCCTTCTGTGCCTGTGCCTTTTGCGCCTGCGACTTTTGCGCCTGCACCTTTTGTGCCTACGTCTTTTGTGCCTCGGTGTTTGCACCTGCGCCTTTGCGCCTGTGCCTTTGCGCCTGCGCCTTTGCGCCTTTGCGCCTACGCCTTTGCGGCTGCGCCTTTGCACATGCGCATTTGTGTATGCGGCTTTGCGCCTGTGCCTTTGCCCCTGCGCCTTTAGGCATGCGCCTTTGCACCTACGCCTTTGCGCTTGCGCGTTTACACCTGCATCATTGCACCTGTGCGTTTGCGCCTGCGGCTTTGCTCCTGCGCCTTTGTGCATGTGCCTTTGGACCTGCGCCTTTGCGCCTCCGCCATTGCGCTGCTCCTTTGTGCCTGCGCCTTTGCGCCTCCACCCTTGCGCCTGCGCCTTCATGCCTGCGCCTTTGCGCCTACGCCTTTGCACCTGCGCCTTTGCGTCTGCGCGTTTGTACTTGCACATTTGCGCCTGCGCCTTTGCGTGTGCGCCTTTGCGCCTGCGCCTTTGTACCTGCAACTTTGCTCGTACGCCTTTGCGGCTTTCTGCTCGCGCATTTACTCCTGCGCCTTTGCGCATGCACTTTAGTGCCTGCGCCTTTGCACCTGCCCCTTTGCGCCTGTGCCTTCGCGCCTGCGCCTGTGCGCCTGCGCCTTTGCGCCTGCACCTTTGTCCCTCACCTCTGTGCCTGCGCCATTGTGCCTGCGCCTTTGCGCCTGTGCCTTGCGCCTGTGCCTTTGCACCTGCACCTTTGCGCCCGTGCCTTTGCGCCTGCCCCTTTTCGCCTGCGCCTTTGCGCCTGCGTCTTTGAGCCTGCGCCTTTGCACCTGCGCCTTTGCGCATGCGCCTTTGCACATGCGCCTTTGCGCCTGCGCCTTTGTGCCTGCACCTTTGCGCCTGCGCCTTTGCGCCTGCGCCTTCGCCCCTTTGCCTTCGCACCTTTGCCTTCGCCCTTGCGCCTTTCCGCCTGCGCCTTCGAGCCTGCCCCTTTGCGCCTGCGCCCTGCGCCTACGCCTTCCGGCCTGCGCCTTCGCGCCTGCGCCTTCGCGCCTGCCCCTTTGCGCCTGCGCCTTCTGCGCCTGCGCCTTCTGCGCCTGCGCCTTCTGCGCCTGCGCCTTTTGCACCTGCACCTTTTGTGCCTGCGCCTTTTGCGCCTTGGCCTTTGCACCTGCACCTTTGCGCTTGCGCCTTTGCGCGTGCACCTTCGTGCCTCACCTTTACGCCTGAGTCTTTGCGCCTGTGCCTTCACGCCTGCGCCTTCGCACCTGCGCCTTCGTGTCTGCGCCTTTCCGCTCGTGCCTTTGCGCCTGCACCTTTGTGCCTACACCTTTGCGCCTGCGCCTCTGCGCCTGCGCCTTTGCGCCTGCTCCTTCTGTACCTGCGCCTTCTGTGCCTGTGCCTTCTGCGCCTGCGCCTTCTGTGCCTGCACCTTCTGCGCCTGTGATTTTGCATCCCCGCCTTTTGTACCTGCGCCTTTTGCGCCTCGACCTTTGCACCTGCGCCTTTGCTCCTGCGCCTTTGTGCCTGCACCTTTGCGCATGCGCCTTTGGACCTGCGCCTTTGCGCCTGCGTCTTAGCGCCTGCGCCATTGCGCCGGCGCCCTTGCGCCTGCGCCTTTATGCCTGCGTCCTTGCGCATGCACCTTTGCTCTTGCGCCTTTGTACCTGTGCCTTTGCACCTGCGCGTTTGTGCCTGCGCATTTGTGCCTGCGCCTTTGCGCCTGCACCTTTGCGCCTGCGCCTTTGTACCTGCAACTTTGCGCCTTCGCCTTTGCGGCTTTGTGCTCGCGGAATTACTCCGGCGCCTTTGCGCCTGCGCCTTTGCACCTGCGCCTTTCCTCCTGCACCTTCGTGCCTCGGCCTTTACGCCTGTGCCTTTGCACCTGCGCCTTTGCGCCTGCCCCTTTGCGCCTGCGCCTTTGCGCCTGTGCCTTTGTGCCTGCGCCTTTGCGCCTGCACCTTTGCGCCTGCGCCTTTGGACCTGCGCCTTTGCGCCTGCGTCTTAGCGCCTGCGCCATTGCGCCGGCGCCCTTGCGCCTGCGCCTTTATGCCTGCGCCCTTGCGCATGCACCTTTGCTCTTGCGCCTTTGTACCTGTGCCTTTGCACCTGCGCGTTTGTGCCTGCGCCTTTGCGCCTGCACCTTTGCGCCTGCGCCTTTGTACCTGCAACTTTGCGCCTTCGCCTTTGCGGCTTTGTGCTCGCGGAATTACTCCGGCGCCTTTGCGCCTGCGCCTTTGCACCTGCGCCTTTCCTCCTGCACCTTCGTGCCTCGGCCTTTACGCCTGTGCCTTTGCACCTGCGCCTTTGTGCCTGCGCCTTTACGTCTGCGCCTTTGTGCCTGCGCCTTTGCTCCTACGCCTTTGCGCCTGCGCCTCTACCCCTCACCTCTGCGCCTGCGCCTTTGTGCCAGCGCCTTTGCACATGTGCCTTTGCATCTACGCCTTTGCACCTGCGCCTTTGCACCTGTGCCTTTGCGCCTGCTCCTTTTTGCCTGCGCCTTTGCCCCTGCATTTCTGCGCCTGCGCCTTTGCACCTGCGCCTTTGCGCCTGCGCCTTTGTGCCTGCGCCTTTGCGCCTGCACCTTTGTACCTGTGCCTTCTTGCCTGCGCCTTTGCGCCTGCGCCTTCGCTCCTGCACCTTCGCGCCTGTGCCTTCGCACCTGCGCCTTCACGCCTGCGCCTTCGCGCCTGCGCCTTTGCGCCTGTGCCTTTGTGCCTGCGCCTTTGCGCCTTCGCCTTTGTGCCTGCACCTTTGCGCCTACGCCTTTGCGCCAGCGCCTTTGCCCCTGCGCCTTTGTGCCTGCGCCTTTGTGCCTGCGCCTTTGCACCTGCGCCTTTGCGCCTGCGCCTTTGTGCCTGCGCCTTCTGCGCCTGCGCCTTTTGTGCCTGCGCCTTTTGTGCCTGCACCTTTTGCACCTCGGCCTTTGTACTTGCGCCTTTGCGCCTACACCTTTGCGCCTCACCTTTGCGCCTGCGCCTTTGCGCCTGTGCTTTATGCACCTGCGCCTTTGCACCTGCGCCTTTGTACCTGCGCCTTCGTGTCTGCGCCTTTGCGCCTGCGCCTTTGTGCCTGCGCGTTTGCACTTGAGCCTCTGCGCCTGAGCCTTTGCACCTGCGCCTTCGCGCCCGCGCCTTTGCGCATGCAACTTTGCACCTGCGCTGTCTGCACCTGCGCCTTCTGCGCCTGCGCCTTTTATGCCTGTGCGTTTTGTGCCTGCACTTGTTGCGCCTTGGCCTTTGCACCTGCGCTTTTGCACCTGCACCTTTGCTTCTTTGCGCCCGCGCCTTTGCGCCCGCGCCTTTGCGTCTGCACATTGTCGTCTGCGCCTTTGCGCATGTGCCTTTGCGCATGCGCCTTTGCGCCTGCGCTTCTGTGTCTGCGCATTTGCGCCTGCGCCTTTGCGCCTGCCATTTGTGCCTGTACATTTGCGCATGCGCCTTTGCCCGTAACGTTTGCGCCTGTGCCTTTGCGCCTGCGCCTTTGCGCCTGCGCCTCTGCTTGCGCCTTTGCGCCTGCACCTTTGCGCCTGCACCTTCGCGCCTCACCTTTGCGCCTACACCTTTACGCCTGCGCCTTTGCGCATGCGCCTTTGCACCTGCGCCTTCGCGCCTGCGCCTTTGTGCCTGTGCCTTTGTGCCTGCGCCTTTGCGCCTTCGCCTTTGTGCCTGCGCCTTTGCGCCTACGCCTTTGAGCCAGCGCCTTTGCCCCTGCGCCTTTGTGCTTGCGCCTTTGTGCCTGCGCCTTTGCACCTGCGCCTTTGCGCCCGCACCTTTGCGCCCGCCCCTTTTTCCCTCACCTTTGCGCCTGCGCCTTTGCGCCTGTGCCTTTGCGCCTACGCCTTTGTGCCTGCGCCTTCTGCGCCTGCGCCTTTTGCGCCTGCGCCTTTTGTGCCAACACCTTTTGCACCTCGGCCTTTGTACCTGCGCCTTTGCGCCTCCACCTTTGCGCCTCACCTTTGCGCCTCCGCCTTCGCGCCTGTGCTTTCGCACCTGCGCCTTTGCACCTGCGCCTTTGTACCTGCGCCTTCGTGTCTGCGCCTTTGCGCCTGCGCCTTCGAGCCTGTCCCTTTGCGCCTACGCCCTGCGCCTACACCTTCGGGCCTGCGCCTTTGCGCCTACGCCCTCCCGCCTGCGCCTTCGCGCCTGCCCCTTTGCGCCTGCGCCTTCAGCGCCTGCGCCTTCTGCGCCTGCGCCTTCTGCGCCTGCGCCTTTTGCACCTGCACCTTTTATGCCTGCGCCTTTTGCGCCTCGGCCTTTGCACCTGCACCTTTGTGCTTGCGCATTTGCGCCTGCACCTTCGTGCCTCACCTTTACGCCTGAGCCTTCGCGCCTGTGCCTTCACGCCTGCGCCTTCGCACCTGCGCCTTCGTGTCTGTGCCTTTCCGCCCGTGCCTTTGCGCCTGCACCTTTGTGCCTACACCTTTGCGCCTGCGCCTCTGCGCCTGCGCCTTTGCGCCTGCGCCTTCTGCAGCTGCGCCTTCTGCGCCTGTGCCTTCTGCGCCTGCGCCTTCTGTGCCTGCACCTTCTGCGCCTGTGATTTTGCATCCCCGCCTTTTGTACCTGCGCCTTTTGCGCCTCGACCTTTGCACCTGCGCCTTTGCGCGTGCGCCTTTGCGCCTGCGCCTTTGCTCCTGCGCCTTTGCGCCTGCACCTTTGCGCATGCACCTTTGGACCTGCGCGTGCGCCTTTGCTCTTGCGCCTTTGTACGTGTGCCTTTGCGCCTGCGCGTTTGTGCCTGCGCATTTGTGCTTGCGCCTTTGCGCCTACACCTTTGCGCTTGCGCCTTTGTACCTGGAACTTTGCGCCTTCGCCTTTACGGCTTTGTGCTCGCGGAATTACTCCGGCGCCTTTGCGCCTGCGCCTTTGCACCTGCGCCTTTCCGCCTGCGCCTTCGTGCCTCGGCCTTTACGCCTGTGCCTTTGCACCTGCGCCTTTGTGCCTGCGCCTTTACGTCTGCGCCTTTGCGCCTGCGCCTTTGCTCCTACGCCTTTGCGCCTGCGCCTCTGCTCCTCACCTCTGCGCCTGCGCCTTTGTGCCAGCGCCTTTGCACATGTGCCTTTGCATCTGCGCCTTTGCACCTGCGCCTTTGCACCTGTGCCTTTGCGCCTGCTCCTTTTTGCCTGCGCCTTTGCCCCTGCGTTTCTGCGCCTGCGCCTTTGCACCTGCGCCTTTGTGCCTGTGCCTTTGCGCCTGCACCTTTGTACCTGTGCCTTCTTGCCTGCGCCTTTGCGCCTGCGCCTTCGCTCCTGCACCTTCGCGCCTGTGCCTTCGCACCTGAGCCTTCACGCCTGCGCCTTCGCGCCTACGCCTTTGCGCCTGTGCCTTTGTGCCTGCGCCTTTGCGCTTTCGCCTTTGTGCCTGCACCTTTGCGCCTACGCCTTTGCGCCAGCGCCTTTGCCCCTGCGCCTTTGTGCCTGCGCCTTTGTGCCTGCGCCTTTGCACCTGCGCCTTTGCGCCTGCACCTTTGCGCCCGCGCCTTTTTCCCTCACCTTTGCGCCTGCGCCTTTGCGCCTGTGCCTTTGCGCCTGCGCCTTTGTGCCTGCGCCTTTGTGCCTGCGCCTTTGCACCTGCGCCTTTGCGCCTGCACCTTTGCGCCCGCGCCTTTTGCCCTCACCTTTGCGCCTGCGCCTTTGCGCCTGTGCCTTTGCGCCTGCGCCTTTGTGCCTGCGCCTGCTGCGCCTGCGCCTTTTGTGCCTGCGCCTTTTGTGCCTGCACCTTTTGCACCTCGGCCTTTGTACTTGCGCCTTTGCGCCTACACCTTTGCGCCTCACCTTTGCGCCTGCGCCTTTGCGCCTGTGCTTTCGCACCTGCGCCTTTGCACCTGCGCCTTTGTACCTGCGCCTTCGTGTCTGCGCCTTTGCGCCTGCGCCTTTGTGCCTGCGCGTTTGCCCCTGAGCCTCTGCGCCTGAGCCTTTGCACCTGCGCCTTCGCGCCCGCGCCTTTGCGCATGCAACTTTGCACCTGCGCTATCTGCACCTGCGCTTTCTGCGCGTGCGCCTTTTATGCCTGTGCCTTTTGTGCCTGCACCTTTTGCGCCTTGGCCTTTGCACCTGCGCTTTTGTACCTGCACATTTGCGCCTTTGCGCCTGCGCCTTTGCGCCCGCGCCTTTGCGTCTGCACATTGTCGTCTGCGCCTTTGCGCATGTGCCTTTGCGCATGCGCCTTTGCGCCTGCGCCTTTGTGTTTGCGCATTTGCGCCTGCACCTTTGCGCCTGCTATTTGCGCCTGCGCATTTGCGCATGCGCCTTTGCCCCTAATGTTTACGCCTGTGCCTTTGCGCCTGCGCCTTTGTGCCTGCGCCTCTGCGCCTGTGCCTTTGCGCCTACACCTTTGCGCCTGCACCTTTGCGCCTTACCTTTGCGCCTACACCTTTACGCCTGCGCCTTTGCGCATGCGCCTTTGCACCTGCGCCTTCGCGCCTGCGCCTTTGCACCCGTACCTTTGCGCCTGCACCTTTGCGCTTGCGCCTTTGCGTCTGCGCCTTTACGGCTGCACCTTTGCACCTGCGCCTTTGTGCCTGTGCCTTTTCGCCTGCGCCTTTGCGCCTGCGCCTTTGCACCTGAGCCTTTGCCCCTCACCTTCGTGCCTGCACCTTTGCGCCTGCGCCTGTGCATTTGCGGCTTTGTGCCTGCGCATTTGCGACTGCGTGTTTGCGCCTGTGCCTTTGCGCCTGCACCTTTGCGCCTGCACCTTTGTGCCTGCGTCTTTGCGTTTGCGCCTTTGTGCCTGCGCCTTTGGGATTGCGCTTTTTCCCCTCACCTTTGCGCCTGCGCCCTTGCACCTGCGCCTTTGTGCCTGCGCCTTTGCGCCTGCGCCTTCTTTGCCTGCGCCTTCAGCGCCTGTGCCTTCTGCGCCTGCGCATTCTGCGCCTGTGCCTTTTGCTCTTGCACTTTTTGTGCGTGCGCCTTTTACTCCTCGGCTTTTGCACCTGCGCCTTTGCACCTGTATCTTTGCGCTTGCGCCTTTGGCAGCACCTTTGCGCCTCACCTTTCCGCCTGCGCCTTCGTGCCTGTACCTTTGCGCCTCCGCCTTTGCGCCTGTGCCTTCGTACCTGCGCCTTCGTGCCTGAGCCTTTGTGCCCGTGCCTTTGCACCTGCACCTTTGTGCCTGCGCCTTTTGCACCTGCGCCTCTGTGCCTGCGCCTTTGCGCCTGCCCCTTCTGTGCCTGCGCCTTCTGCGCCTGCGCCTCCTGCGCCTTTGCACCTGCACCTTTGCGCCTGCACCTCTGCGCCTGCGTCTTTGTACCTGCGCCTTTGCGCCTGCACCTTNCCTTCAGCGCCTGTGCCTTCTGCGCCTGCGCATTCTGCGCCTGTGCCTTTTGCTCTTGCACTTTTTGTGTGTGCGCCTTTTACTCCTCGGCTTTTGCACCTGCGCCTTTGCGCCTGTATCTTTGCGCTTGTGCCTTTGGCTGCACCTTTGCGCCTCACCTTTCCGCCTGCGCCTTCGTGCCTGTACCTTTGCGCCTCCGCCTTTGCGCCTACACCTTCGTACCTGCGCCTTTATGCCTGAGCCTTTGTGCGTGTGCCTTTGCACCTGCACCTTTGTGCCTGCGCCTTTTGCACCTGCGCCTCTGTGCCTGCGCCTTTGCGCCTGCCCCTTCTGTGCCTGCGCCTTCTGCGCCTGCGCCTCCTGCGCCTTTGCACCTGCACCTTTGCGCCTGCACCTCTGCGCCTGCGTCTTTGTACCTGCGCCTTTGCGCCTGCACCTTCGCGCCTGCGCCTTTGCACCTACACCTTTGCACCTGCGCCTTTGTGCCTGCGCCTTTGCGCCTGCGCCTCTGCGCCTGCGCCTTTGTGCCCGCGCCTTTGCGCCTGCCCCTTCTGCGCCTTCGCCTTTTGCGCCTGCGCCTTTTGCGCCTGCACCTTTTGTGCCTGCGCCTTTTGGGCCTCGGCGTTTGCACCTGTGCCTTTGCGCCTGTGCCTTTCCACCTTTGTGCCTGTGCCTTTGAGATGCGCCTTTGCGTTTGCGCCTTTGTGCATGCGCCTTTACGCCTGCGCCTTTGCGCCTACACCTTTGCGCCTGCACCTTTGCGCCTGCGCCTTTGCACCTGTGCCTTTGCGCTTGCGCATTTGCACCTGCGGCTTTGCGCCTGAAGCTTTGCGCCTGCGCCTTTGCTCATGCGCCTTTGCGCCTGCACCTTTGCGCATGCGCCTTTGGACCTGCGCCTTTGCGCCTGCTCCATTACGATGCGCCTTTGCACCTGCGCCTTTGCGTCTGTGCCTTTGTACCTGCAACTTTGCTCCTGCGCCTTTGCGGCTTTGTGCTCGCGCATTTACTCCTGCGCCTTTGCGCCTGCGCCTTTGCACCTGCACCTTTCCGCCTGCGCCTTTGCGCCTCGGCCTTTGCGCCTGTGCCTTGGTGCCTTCGCCTTTGCGTCTGCGCCTTTGCGCCTTCGCTTTCGCGCCTGCGCCTTTGCGCCTGCGCCTTTGCGCATGTGCCTTTGCCCCTAACGTCTACACCTGCGCCTTTGTGCCTGCGCCTTTGCGCCTGTGCCTTTGCACCTGCGCCTTCGCTCCTGCACCTTCGCGCCTGTGCCTTTGCGCCTGCACCTTTTTGCCTGCGCCTTTGCGCCTGCGTCTTTGAGCCTGCGCCTTTGCACCTGCGCCTTTGTGCCTACGCCTTTGCGCCTGTGCCTTTGCGCCTGTGCCTTTGCGCCTTTGCCTTTGTGCATGCACCTTTGCACCTGCATCTTTGCGCCTGCGCCTTTGCGCCTGCGCCTTCGTGCCTGCGCCTTTGCGCCTGCGCCTTCGCGCCTGCCCCTTTGCGCCTGCGCCCTGCGCTTGCGCCTTCGGGCCTGCGCCTTTGCGCCTGCGCCTTTGCGCCTGTGCCTTTGCGCCTGCGCCTTCGCGCCTGCCCCTTTGCGCCTGCGCCTTCAGCGCCTGCGCCTTCTGCGCCTGCGCCTTCTGCACCTGCGCCTTGTGCGCCTGCGCCTTTTGTGCCTCCGCCTTTTGCACCTCGGCCTTCGCACCTACGCCTTTGCGCTTGTGCCTTTGCACCTGCACCTTCGTGCCTCACCTTTGCGCCTGCGCCTTTGTGCCTGTGCCTTCGCGCCAGTGCCTTCGCACCTGCGCCTTCGTCCCTGCACCTTTTCGCCTGTGCCTTTGTCCCTGCACCTTTGTGCGTGCGCCTTTGCACCTGCGCCTCTCCGCCTGCGCCTTTTTGCCTGCGCCTTTGTGCATGCGCCTTTAGACCTGCGCCTTTGCGCCCGCGCCTTAGCACCTGCGCCCTTGCGCCGGCGCCCTTGCGCCTTCGCCTTTGCGCTTGCGCCCTTGCGCCTGCGCCTTCGCGCCTACACCTTTGCTCCTGCGCCTTTGCACCTGCGCCTTCGTGTATGCGCGTTTGTGCCTGCGCATTTGCGCCTGCGCCTTTGCGCCTACACCTTTGCGCCTGCGCCTTTGCACCTGCAAGTTTGCGCCTGCGCCTTTGCGGATTTTTGCTTGCGGATTTACTCCGGCGCCTTTGCGCCTATGCCTTTGCACCTGCGCCTTTCCGCCTGCGCCTTTGCGCCTGCGCCTTTCCACCTGCGCCTTTGTGCCTGTGCCTTTGCGCCTGTACCTTTGTGCCTGTGCCTTTGCGCCTGCTCCTTTTTGCCTGTGCCTTTGCGCCTGCGCCTTTGCGCCTGCGCCTTTGCACCTGCGCCTTTGTGCCTGCACCTTTGCACCTGCACCTTTGCGCCTGCGCCTTTGCACCTGCGCCTTTGCGCCTGCGCCTTCGCGCCTACGCATTCGCTCCTGCACCTTCGCACCTACGCCTTTGCAACTGCGCCTTCGCGCCTGCGCCTTCGCGCCTGCGCCTTTGCGCCTGTGCCTGTGCCCCTGCGCCTTTGAACCTTCGCCTTTGCGCCTGTGCTTTTGCGCCTACGCCTTTGCGCCTGCGCCTTTGCACCTGCGCCTTTGTGCCTGCGCCTTTGTGCCTGTGCCTTCGCGCCTACGCGTTTGCGCCTGCGGCATTGTGCCTGCGCATTTGCGACTGCGCCTTTGCGTCCGTGCCTTTCTCCTTGCGCCTTTGCGCCTGCGCCTTTGAGTTTGCGCCTTTGCACCTGCACCTTTGCGCCTGCACTTCTAAGTCTTGGCCTTTGCACCTGCGCCTTTGCGCCAACGCCTTTGCTCCTGCGCCTTTATGCCTGTGCCTTTCCGCCTGCGCCCTAGCGCCTGCGCCTTTGCACCTGCGTCTTTGCGCCTGCGCCTTTGCGCCTACGCCTTTGCACCTGCACATTTGCGCTTGTGCCTTTGTGCCTGAGCCTTTGTGCCTGCAACTTTGCGGCTTTGTGCCTGCGCCTTAGCGCCTCGGCCTTTGCGCCTGCGCCTTTGCGCTTGCGCCTTTGTGCCTGTGCCGTTGTGTCTGCGCCTTTCCGCCTGCGCCTTTGCACCTGCGCCTTTGCGCCTGTGCCTTTGTGCCTACAACTTTGCACCTGCTTCTTTGCGGCTTTGTGCTTGCCTATTTGCGCCTGCGCCTGTTGCGCCTGCGCCTTTGCGCCTGCGCCTTCACGCCTGCCCCTTCGCACCTGCACCTTCGCGCCTGCGCCTTTGCACCTGGACCTTTGTGCATGCGACTTTGTGCCTGCGCCTTTGGGCCTGCGTCTCTGCGCCTGCGCCTGCGCCTTTGCGCTCGCGCCTTTGCGCCTACGCCTTCTGCGCGCGTGCCTTCTGCACGCGCACCTTCTGCGCCTGCGCATCTTGCACATGCGTCTTTTGCGCCTGCACCATTTGCGCCTCGGCCTTTGCGCCAGCGCCTTTGTGCTTACGGCTTTGCGCCTGCGCCTTTGCCCGTGCGCGTTTGCGCGTTTGCGCCTTGACCTTTGCGCCTGCGTCTTTGCGCCTTCGCCTTTGTACCTGTGCCTTTGCGTCTGCACCTTTGCGCCTACACCTTTGCGCCTGCGCCTTTGTGCATGTGCCTTTGTGCCTTTGCCTTGGCGCCTTTGCGCCTGTGCCTTTGCACCTGCGCCTTTGTGCCTGCGCCTCTGTGCCTGTGCCTTTGCATCTGCGCCTTTGCACCTGCACCTTTGCGCCAGCGCCTTTGCGCCTGTGCCTTTGTGCCTGCAACTTTGCGCCTTCGCCTTTGCGGCTTTGTGCCTGTGCATTTGCGCCTGCGCCTTTGCGCCTGCGTCTTTGCGCCTCACCTTTGCGCCTGTGCCTTTGCACCTGCGCCTTTGTGCCTGCGCCTACTGCGCCTGCGCCTTTTGCACCTGCGCCTTTTGTGCCTGCGCCTTTTTCACCTTGGCCTTTGTGCCTGTGCCTTTGTGCCTGCACGTTTGCGTCTGCACCTTAGCGCCTTTGCGCCTGCACCTTTGCGTTTGCGCCTCTGTGCCTGCGCCTTTGCACCCGCGCCTTTGTGCCTACGCCTTTGCGCCTGTTCCTTCTGCAGGCGGAGTTGTACGGAGTTGTACAGAGTTATATGGAGTTGTACGGAGGTGTACAAAGTTGTACAGAGCTGTACGGAGCTATACGGAGCTGTACGGAGTTGTGCGGAGTTGTAGCAATTTGTACAGCGATGTAAGGAGTTGTACGAAGTTGTACAATGTTGTACGGAGTTGTACAGAGTTGTACAGAGTTGTTTGGAGTTATAGAGAGTTGTACAGAGTTGTACAGAGTTGTACGGAGTTGTACAAAGTTGTACGGATTTATACGGATTTGTGCAGAGTTTTACGGATTTGTACGTTGTTGTATGTAGTTGTACGGAGTTGTCCGGAGTTGTAGCAAGCTGTAGCAAGTTGTAGCGAGTTGTACGGATTTGTACAGAGTTGTGCAGTGTTGGACGGTGGTTCCTGGCTTTGATGATCATGCTGGAGTTCTTCCTCCCATTAATCCTGCTGCTGAGGTTCCGGTTGAGGCTGCACCACTGATTCCTGAGGTTCCATCACCGGCCGCCACCACCTCCACCAGCGCGCAAGTATGGCTATCCATCCATCTGGGATCCCTCTGCTCTACATCAACGCTCATCCCGCCAGCAGGGTCTCAAGGTGCTTGTGGTAGTCTTTGGTGGCACCACCAGTGGTATCGGCTCCACCCTCCCTAACTAGCCCTCCATCTGCACCATCTTTCTCTCTTGAATCTGCCTTTGTCACTCCAGTGGTTGACCCTGTCAGCTACACAGATGCCATGACTCGTTCTGAAGGTGCTGACTGGCATGCAGTCGCTGCCAAAAAATTTGAACAGCTCTAAAAACAGTGCACCTGGGAACTTGTTGATCTGCCTCCCGGAGCTCCTGTTTTCACTTGCAAATGGATCTTTAAGACTAAACTTGATGAGAATGGGGCCATTGACAGGTTCAAGGCCCGCTTGGTGGCTCGTGGCTACAGCCAGGTCCAGGGTGTCAACTACAGTGACACCTTTGCCCCGGTGGCCAAACATTCGTCCATCTGGATCATCTTGGCACTTGCTGCACATGAAGGGTAGTATCTTCATCAAATAGACGTCAAATCGGCCTTTCTCAATGGTGACCTGGATGAAGAGGTATTCATGACGCAACCGGAAGGCTTTGTGCAGCTGGAGGGGGGGGGAGAAGAAGGTTTTTTGTCTTCTCAAAGCCCTATACGGCCTCAAGCAGGCACTACGTCAGTGGAACAAGTGCATTCACGAGTTCTTTATCAGCCAAAGCCTCAAGCGCCTCCATGCGGACCACTCCGTGTACTACGAGGATGGCATTCACAATTTTGGAGTGATCCTTTATGTGGATGATTTGATTTTCTTTGGCTGATATTTCACTGACATGAACAGCTTCAAAGGCGCGGTGTTTGCTACATTTGAAATGCGTGACATGGGCGGCTGAAGATCTAGCTGGGCATTCAAATCCACCACAGCCGTAACCTATCCGAAGTGACTCTTTCCCAGAGTATGTACATCACTCACATGGCTGATAATTTTGGGTCGGGACAGCCACAACTTACCTACACTCCGCTGAATGTGGATCATGGCTTGACTCAACTAGTAACCGTGGACCTCCTTACGGATCCCAGTGTCATGCTGCTGTTTCCGAGTTTGGTTGGTTCCCTAATGTATGCAAGTGTGGGCACCAAACCCGATCTCTCTTATGCAGTTGGCCTTCTCAGCCAGGGCTGAAAAATTCCTACAAAATATCATGTTGTTGCTGCCAAGCGCTACATCAAGTATCTTAGGTGCAACACCGAACAAAAAATCCGTTACAGTCAGCAAGACAGCACACGTCTCGTTGGATTTTGCGATGCCGACTTGTCTGGGGATAAGACTACAAGTAAATCTACCTCAGGATATGTATTCCTCCTCAGTGGCGGACCTGTCAGTTGGCGTTCAAAGAAATAGTCAGTAGTGGCACTTTCATGAACAGAAGCAGGGCACAGCAGGCTGCTGCTAGTGAAGCTACAAGAGAAACGGTTTGGATCAGGATGCTGCTGGAAGAACTTGGCTTTAACCAAATGGAGCCTACCACCCTTTACTGTGACAATGAGGGAACCATAGCTGTTGTTTGGAGTTGTACGGAGTTGTTTGGAGTTGTTTGGAGTTGTTTGGAGTTGTACGGAGTTATACAGAGTCGTACAAAGCTGTACAACACTGTACGGAGTTGTACAGAGTTGTAAGGAGTTGTTTGGAGTTGTACGGAGTTGTACGGATTTGTAGCAAGTTGTAGAAATTTTGTATGGAGTTGTATGGAGTTGTACGGAGTTTTATGCAATTATACACAGTTGTACGGAGCTGTACGGTATTGCACAAAGTTGTACAAAATGGTACAGAATTGTAAGGAGGTATACAGAGTTGTACAGAGTTGTATGGAGTTTTACGGAGCTGTACGGAGTTGTACGGAGCTATACAGAGCTTTACGGAGTTGTACGGAGTTGAACAGAGTTGTAAGGAGTAGTACAGAGTTGTACGGAGTAGTAATGAGTTGTACAGAGT
>SZWC01021980.1:11807-23519 GCA_023375785.1 Penium margaritaceum | reverse complement strand
CACCTGGGGCCTCTCTTGTAGCTACGTCCACATCTCAGACTTGTGCCATCGCACCCGATGCTCACCATGCAGTCTCACCGCCTGCTAGCACTGGCCTTGATTTACCCGGCCTTACTACCGGGGTTTTGCATCATATCACAAGTCTTGGATACTCACTTGTTGCTTGTGAGTTAAAGCATGATATTTAGGCATCGGTGTCAAGTGATATCGCTCAGTGTTACGTTGTTGTCAAAGCAGCTCCTGTGACACCACAACCCAACACAGCGCGAGAAGCATGAGAGTCCCCTGATGCTCAACACTAGGAGCAGGTCATGAAGGAAGAAATCACAGCCGTGGGTGAACATTCTATCTATGAGCTTGTGGATCTTCCACCGGATCACAAGGCTGTCTCCGCACGTTGGATGTTCAGACAAAAGGAAAAAACCAGACGGCACTGTTGATCGGTACAAGGTGTGTCTCGCTGCAAAGGGGTTCTCACACATCACCTATGCAGGTGAATTCGACAGCATCCGGCGGCTCCTCCTCCACCAACATGAGGTGATGCCATGTTGTAGGGCCTGATGACAAGCAAGTGCAATGTGATCCACATTGAGCAGCAAGACAGCTTTCATCATAACACAGTGTCGGCTCCTAGGCCTGATTATGGTTTATGGTGCTTGCACATTTTGCCCTTTTGGGGAGGGGCTTGCTTGGAATAGTTAGCAAGCCCGGGTGTGACCGCCTAGGCTGTATGCAGCCTGCCTTTTCTGACAGCACACTCTTGAGGAAAAAGCCCATCTCGAGATGCTAGCTTGAGGTGTGGTCACATGGAAAACCCCACGATCCCAGGTTGGCTTGTAGCCCACCCCATCGTGGGGGGGCTCTCTTGCCTCCCTCCCGGCTGCATTCCTCTAACTCTTGCGTGCAACTCTTTTGCAAGCACACTTCTTCATGGTCCACGCTCTCTTGTGGACCCTGGAACGTGCTCCTTGCTTCCCTCTATCCCACTCTTCTTTACCTCCCACAATATCTCCAAAACTATTGAGGAAAAGAAAAGACAAAAAGGGAAACTGAGTCAAAGATGGATGACACAACGACAGAGATGTTGTGATTTAGCTATTGTACTATTTGGAGATGAACCTTTCCAGTCTGCACACAAGTCTTGATAGAGATTTCTCACAATTCTTGCAAAACGTCCAAGAGATCTCTTTCCATTCCACACTCAAGTCTCAATAGGGACGTTTCAAAAAATGTCTGAGAAATCTCCTTCCAGTCTGCACTCAAGTCTCAATAGGGATTTCTTAGACGTTTTGAAAAGTGTCTAAGAAATCTCTTTCAAGTCTGCACTCAAGTCTCGCTCGCAGTCAGCCCACTCGGGCTCATGTAGGACTGATCTCCCCCTATCGGAAGCTGCAGCACTCTCATAGATGTTCGAGCTTGACTCCCACATTTAATGCCACGATGTGGAAAATGCCACTCACCCCAATTTATTTTGTAAGTGGCGTCAAGCTGAGTGATTAAGAAACTCGCACTGGCAAAACCTGTGCCTTTCCAAGCCGACATTGCAGTGTCCACCAACTACACATCAAGAACATATCGAAGAAAAACAACGGAGTGCACAACCTTCAAATCATGCAAATTGTCATCTCCTGCGGTGTAGACACTGCCAAGACATTCTAGGCTCGCCTTTTTCTTACACTGCATTTCCTACGTTGCAACCTCACCCTAGGAGGCGGACGTTGCTGCTTAGAGGTTCAGACAAGAAAACAAGGAATTGACGTCACCCCCAAAAGGGTTTTCTAGTTACCATTCTTGCCTCCATGACCCTTAGCTAACCATGCTGGCCCTACCAGTGTCACTCTGCCCATCGCCAACTAAAGCTCCCAGCAGTTAGTGACACTAGCGAGGTCAAATACCTCTCTTTGAGGAATTTCTTAGGTTAATTGTTCTCATTGGTTCCATGTACACTGGCCACTAATACACCCACAGCTCAAAAGTGACTGTCACATAATCCTTCTGCTCCCATCACGACATTGATGAAAGCAGTTACCATATCTATAGCATCCGCAAGTGTGTCCTTGAGGGGCATCCGATTCCCCCACTAAATCTTCTGCATCTGTACACACTGCTGCCCACAACACTGTTACTCTGACCATGGTACTGAACGATGGTGGGGATCCTCCCACCGCAGTCTCTTTATTGTGCCATTGTGGCGTCCTCTATCTCTCTGACAATCACTGCTACAAAAACATGTGACATTCGGCAATGGTTTTGCTAACAACGACTTGTGCTTGCACCTCGGGAAGTGCACTCCCCTCAGTTCTCACTGACACTAAATCGATGCTATCTCTCCCAGATCAACAACACCTATTTTTATGAGGAGGATGGAAGAGAAGTCACTCCCCCCACGTCGGGCAAAACTCCACCAGCCGAAGCCGATGTCAAGCCACCAAGAATGGGCCAAGCATGATGGGTTACGATTCAGCGCACCGTTCGGGCACGTTCACCATGGCCCCATAGGCTACTGGCACTCGCGCCACCACTGGGTCCACGAGGGCAGTAGAGGAAGTTCAGATTGAGGGGACAGTACTCGATGCTGGAAGTTGAGGGGATGGCTAAGAGAAGACTGGGGGTGCGGTCGATGATGTCCGCCCCCTAACCGCCAAGAAACAAAAGTGGTGGACCATCTACGTCAACACACGGAAGCTGGAAACTGTTTTAAAGCGCAAGTTGAGGCAGCTGCGTTGTTGATGCAGCGTGGGGCCTTCCATGTTCGTTGCTTAGTCTGCCTTTCTTTTTGTCTGGTGCTCTAGAGTCTAAGTCTGAGTGCACTAGGTTTGTTACTCAGAGACGCACGCGCCAGTGTTAGCGCCCGAAAGCAGCTGAGAACTGGAAATGACTCATTAAGAAGCAAGAATGAGCAACAATGGGAGACCCCTCCAAATTCTAGCTTCCCCCCAGCTCTGTAGAGCTTGTTACTCTGTTTCTAAGCCAATCAGAAAATAGACCTATTTTCTGGCAGGCAGGGTTTTCTCGGCGAGCCCTGCCAGACGACCAACAGACCAAAACCGGAGCGTCATTCGTTTTGCCTGAAAACTGGACCACACCATAATACGCACCCTGCAAACACAGTCTTTGGTCAGAATCAGCTAGAAAAACAACAGTGAGGAGTTATGGCTGCACAAACCCAGGCAGCGTCTACGCTAATCCCCGGTGCCAACAGTGCCAAAAAATCATGCAACTTGGACCCTAGGCATAGCATGGTGCTGCGAATACAACTGTGCAGTCAGACATGGCGCCACACGCGTACAGACAGCATATGCAGCGACAGTGACTGCCGATGGCACGACTGCCTATGAGGTCTGCCGATGGAGCTGAGCACGTTGGAGGGAGTACGTTCCACCTAACAGCGTCTAGGCCTCAGCGTGCGTCAACTCTACCAGATGACACACCAATAGCGCCGACGTCTCATGATCGACACCACAGGATGCAAGGAAGAGTGTGGTCTTCCCCCAAAACTCACCCCTGCAAACAGAACGGAAGTGGCGGAGGGGGCGATGACACTCGCACTCAGCACAAACAAGCCAGTCCGGAATGGTGGGAGCGATGTTGTTCTACTGTCCAAGGCAGAAGACCCAGCGATAGTGAGAGTGGTCGTCCGTAAGTGTCAGGAAATAACAACCGTGCTCGATGACTGACTCTTTTGGGAGAGGACCCATGACATCAAATGAACCAAGTCAAGCAGGGCGTTCGCTCGAAAGGCACAGAGGGGAAAGGTGGACCGGCGCATCTTCCTCCGAGTGCAATCAATGCTCTCGGTGGAACAAGACCATGGAAAGGAGGCTAGGTCAAGACCCGTGGCTGGTTGTATGCAAAGCATGCTGTCAACAGCGGCATAGTGGACGTGATAGAGGTGGTGATGCAGGAGACGCATGTGCTGTAGAGACAGTGTGCTAGTAACAAACACATGGCCGGTGTCGGCCAATGAGGAGGAGACGGAGGTAGAAGCCAATAGGCGCGGCACATGCCACAAGTTGCCACTGGCGGTGGCATGCAAAACGACACAACGTGACGGACGCAACAACACAGTGCCCACACCACGCGAGTGCAGAACGTCCATGCTCATGCAATCAAGGGCCGTGACAGACAACATGCGGAGCTTAAGACTAGAGACGAAGAGGACATCGGTCACGAGGACATCACTAGCCGGACCACAGAAACGAACAACGCTGCCACCATGAACGGGTAACACCTGACCAGAATCCGTCCGAACCCTCGTGACATCAGTGACTGGACCAAGGACACTCAAGGCTTCACACGAGGCCATCATGTGATGCGTGGCCCTTGAGTCGATGATCTAGGTCTCTAATGGATAGTGGACCGGTGTGGCCAGGTTGTTGACAGTCACATGGCAATGGGCGAGCGACGCTGACGCGGTGGACGGAGGTGTAAACCGGGAGTGCCAGTCATCTAGCCACGCAATGTCATCACGAAGAGCAGCAGGTGGGAACAGCATGGGAGAGGATGGTGTGGAGGAAGATACAAGACACGACCGCAGCACAGACTCTGTCATATAGGGTAGGGAGGAACTAGTGACTTTGCAACTCGCACTTCCTTGGGGAGGAGGGCGAGGAAGGCCGATCTGGACTACAATGAACTGCTCCAGCTGGCACTTGTGGGTGGAGGGTCTGACGGAGTAGAATGACTGTGGTGTAATGGCACTGGAGTCCAAAAAGGAGGAGGAAGGCACCAATGACTGAGGAGCAGGCACAGACGGCTGCGGCAGATACTGCGGTGGAGCCGTCGCAAGTGGCACAGATTCCGCAAGAGCAGCGACGGTCATGGTAGTGGTGGTGCAGCGACGCTCGTGTTGGCAACGCATGGTGGCGGTGACGCAAGCCTCGTCAATCGGAAGCAGACACGTGTACCATCCGTGTCCTAACTAGCCACAGTTATGGCAGACGACACTGGCTTTGCCGCTAGACTGCTGCTGAGGTCCCTTGCCCTCCTTACCCCTGTGCTTCTTCTTGCTAGACGAGGTGGCGTCGGGAGACGGTGCTGCTACTTGGATGGCAACAGCCACGGTGAGGACGGTAGGAGAGGCGAGGGCCTGTGGCCGGCACCTAGAGTGGGGCCTAGGACTGACGTCACCGTCTGCTGTTGGCGCTCATTGTGTTGCTGCACCAGGTAATGCGTGCCATAGGACACTACAGTGCTCCCGTACCCGGGTAGAACAAAAGGTGCTTGCTGACATTGCTACAACTACTACGGCAGCTGCTACTGTTGCGGCAGTTGCTGACGCTGTAGCTACGGTTGCTATTGCGGCAGTAGTGTCGGCGAGTGCAGTGCCGCTAACTGCTATGTCAGCATTGTGAGCTCCTGGCACAAAGCAACGAGCGGATCTTTCAAACCAGCATGACCTATGATACAGCCTGCGGGGTGTTGGTGCTGTTACTACTGCTTCCGCTAATGTTGCTACTGCTACTGCTACTACTACTGTTGCTACTATTACTATTGCTGCAGTTGCTGCTTCTGGTGCTACTACAGCTATTGCTCTTGTTGTTGCTGCTGCTCTTCTCATGGTTCTAGTGTTGTTGCTGCTGCTGTTGTTGTTGCCACTCCTTTTGTTGTTGCAATGGTGGTAGCTGCTGCTGCTGCTTCAACTGTTGCACTTGCTGCAAAAAGGGGGACCCTCCAACAAAGGAGGACCCCTCTTCGTTCTCTTCCATGATGTTCCTTGTTTCCCCTCCCTTTTTTTGTGCTCCTTATGTGAGTAGTGACGTCGAGACTGACATCAGCCTGGGATGGCTGACGTCAACAGCTGCTACTGCGGCTATTATTGCAGTAGCAGTTGCTACTGCTACTGTAGTTGCTACTCCTACTGATGCTACTGCTACTGCAACTGCTATTACAACAGTTGTTGCTGCTGTTGCAATTACTACTGCTGCTGCTGCCGCTATGCTACTGCATGCTGCTACGGCTGCTGCGGCTGCTATGGCTGCTGTAGCAGCTGTGGTAGTTGCTGTAGCTGTTGTTGGGCCACCTATGGAGTGGGGGATTTTCTTTTGTGTTTTCCTCCTTTTCTTTTTTGTCTTATTCGTTCTTCACTACGAGTTGCGAGCTCACTGCTTGCTATGAGTTGCGAGCTGCGAGCAGCGAGCTCGCTTCTTGCTACTCGTTGCAAGCTGAGAGCAACAGGCTCACTGCTTATAGTGCAATGGTAACAACAACTACTGCTACTACTATTGGCTGCTGTTACTACTATTTCTGCTGGCTGTTACTCACTGCTGCTCGCTCTTGCTGCTACTACAGCCAGTTGCTGCTGCTGCAATCTACTATTGCATTCTGCTGCTGCTCCGAGCTGTTGCTGCTGGTTGTTGCTGCTGCTTACTGCTGCGGGCTGATACTATTGCAAGCTGCCACGAGCTGCTGCATGTGCCAAATGCTACTGCTGCACGCAACTGCATCTGGCTGCTGCTACCATTGCTCTCAGACTTTCTGAAAATTTTCCAAGAGATCTCTTTCGAGTCCACTCTCAAGTCTCAGTAGGGATTTCTTAGACGTTTTAAAAAGTGTCTAAGAAATCTCTTCCAAGTCTGCACTCAAGTTTCACTCACTCTCAGCCCACTCTGGCTCACGTAGTACTGATCTCCCCCTATTGGAAGCTGCAACACTCTCATAGATATTCAAGCTCAACTCCCATATTTTTTGCCACGATGTGGAAAATGCCACTCACTCGAATTCATTTTGTGAGAGGTGTCAAGCTAAGTGATTATGAAACTCGCACCGGCAAAACCTACGCCTTTCTCACAAGACACTACACTGTCCACCAACTACACATCAAGAACATATCCAAGAATGACAACGGAGTGCACAACCTTCAAGTCATGCAAATCATCATCTCTTGCGGTATAGGCTTGCTTTTTGCTTACATTGCATTTCCTAAGTTGCAACCTCACCCTAGGAGGCGGATTTTGATGCCTAAAGGTTCAGACAAGAAAACAAGGAATTGACGTCACCCCCAAAAGGATTTTCTAGTTGCAATTCCTGCCTCTATGACCCTTAGATTACCACGCCGGCCCTACCAGTGTTGCTGTGCCCATCGCTGACTGAAGCTCCCAGCGGTTAGTGACACTAGCATGGTCAAATACCTCTATTTGAGGAATTTCTTGGGTTAAATGTATTCATTGGTTCCACGTTCATTGGCCACTTATGCACCCACATCTTAAAAGCGACTGCCACATGATCCTTCTGCTCCCATCATGACTTTGATGAAAGCAATTACCATATCTACAGCATCCGCAAGAGTGCCCTTGAGGGGCATCCGATTCCCCCACTAAATCTTCTGCATGTGTACACACAGCTGTCCACAATAGTGTTACTCTGACTATGGTACAGAACGATGGTCGGGATCCTCCCACCGCGGTCTCTTTCTTGTGCCATTGTGGCGTCCTCTATCTCTCAGACAATCACTGCTACAAAAACATGAGACATTTGGCACTAGTTTTTCTAACAACGACTTGTGCTTGCACCTCATGAAGTGCACTCCCCTCACTTGTCACTGACACTCAATCGATGCTTTCTCTCCCAAATCAACAACACCTATTTTCATGAGGAGGATGGAAGAGAGGTCACTCCCCCCTCGTCCGACAAAACTCCACCAGCCAGAGCCGATGTCAAGCCACCAAGAATGGGCCAAGCATGATGGGTTGCAATTCAACGCACCGTCCGGGCACATTCACCATGGCCCCATAGGCTATTGGCACTCACGCCACCACTAGGTCCACGAGGGCAGTAGAGGAGGTTCAGATTGAGGGGACGGTATTCAAGCTGGAAGTTGAGGGGATGGCTAAGAGAAGACTGGGGGTGCGGTCGATGATGTCCGCCCCCTAACCACCAAGTAACAAAAGTGGTGGATCATCTACCTCAGCACACAGAAGCTGGAAACTGTTCTAAAGTGCAAATTGAGGCAGCTGTGTTGTTGACGTAGCGTGCGGGCTTCCACGTTCGTTGCTTAGTCTGCTGCCCCCTTAGTCTGCCGCTCTAGAGTCTAAGTCTGAGTGCACTGGTCTTATTACTCAGACATGCGTGCGCCAGTGTTAGCGCCAGAAAGCAGCTGATAATTGGAAATGACTGATTAACAACAGTCAAGAATGAGCAACAATGGCAGACCCCTCCAAAGTCTACCCCCCCCCCCCCCAGCTCTGTAGAGCTTGTTACTCAGTTTCTAAGCCAATCAGAAGATAGACCTTTTTTCTGGCAGGCAGGGTTTCCTCGGTGAGCCCTGCCAGACCATTGACAGCCCAAAACCGGGGTGTTGTCCTTTTTACCTGAAAACTAGATTACACCATAATACGCACGCTGCGAAAGCAGTCGTGTGGTCAGAATCAGATAGAAAAACAACAGTGAGGAGTTATGGCTGCCCAAACCCAGGCAGCCTCTATGCTAATCCCCGGTGCCAACAGCGCGCGAAAATCATGCAACTTGGACCCTAGGCATAACATGGCACTGTGAATACAACAGTGCAGTCAGACATGGCGTCATACACGTGCAGACACCATATGCAGCGACAGTGACTGCCGGTGGCAGGACTGCCGAGGTGGTCTACCGATGGACCTGAGCACGTTGGAGGGAGTAGGCTCCACCTAACATCGTGTAGGCCTCAGCGTGCGTCGGCTCCACTAGATGACACTCCAGTATCATCGCGTCTCGCCGTCAGTCATCTGCACAACAATGTACACAAACCAAGAGGACACAACAAAGTACAAGTGAGAGATGCGTGAAAAACCAACACTCCCCCATGACTCACAGGCTTAGTGCACATGGACGGGTAAAGAGAATAGAGACCATGCGGATAGGGAGAGAGAGAGAGAGAGAGAGAGAGAGAGAGAGAGAGAGAGAGAGAGAGAGAGAGAGAGAGAGAGAGAGAGAGAGAAACTCACGGATGCACACCGACTGCACTCACAGCCTTCTTGAACGAGTCACACTTCAGTCCCTTGGTAAAAAATTCAGCCAACTGCCTTGCTATCTCAACCCACACAATGCTAATACTGACGTCATGCAATAACGAACGCACATAGTGATACTCGGTATTGATGTGCTTTGTGCCAGTGTGATGCACGCCGTCATTGTCAACAATGGCCATGGCACTCTCATTGTCACAGTGCAACATGATGGACGGGACTGACGGCCGTAACTCGGACAAAAGGCGGGGAAGCCACACGCTCTCACAGGCACCAAAGCCAAGGGCCACATACTCAGCCTCAGCAGTGCTGTGCACAATGCACCCTTGCTTGCCGCTACGTCAGGGTATAGCCGGTCCTCAGTGAAGCGCCCGGACAAGGTCTGGATGTAGGCACCCTGATGGACATGCAGGATGCTTATAGAGTAATCATGCTCAAGCTCCATGCTCAGAAAGACTCGTGCTAGCCCGAGGTCCTTCATCTGGTAGGAAGCATACAGCACGTCCTTGACCAGCTAGATGGCACCTGCATCCACTGATGCAATGAGCAGGTCGTTGACATAGACCAGGACAGCGACGAGGGTCTAACACCATGGACTGATGACTAGTGCAAGATCGGCAGAGCTGCAAAGGAGGCTGCCGCTGAGAAGCGTATGACTGATCTCTTGGTTCCAGCAATGCGGTGACTGCTTCAAGCCATAGAGGGCCTTTTGCAACTTCCAGACCTTACCGGAGCCATCGTCAAAGCCTGGAGGCTACACCATGTAGAGCTCCTCGTCCTCCAGTGAGCCATGGAGAAATACGTTGCTCATATCCATCTGATGAAATTCCCAACCGTGCTGTGAAACCAAGATAAACAATGTTTGGCTCATGGAGAATCGACCGACCGGGGCAAAGATCTGGTCATGGTCGATCCCAGGGACCCCTTGGCTGTGAGATGGGCCTTGTCCTTGTTAAGAGACCCGTCTGACTTGCATTTTTACCGGAGAACCCACTTGGCGCCGATGGCCTTACGGCCTGGGGGGAGGTCGATGAGCTCATACACGTGATGTTGTCGAAAGGCGGCAAGCTCGTTGGTGCATGTAGCCTCCTAGTGAGCAGCCTCGAGTGACGCCCAAGCCTCACGTAGGGAAGTTGGGTCCTCTGGTTGCTCCGTGGGGCAGACAGTAAGGGTGTGCGCGTCCCACGCCCCTGGTGGCATCCACTTGAGCATGGCTACAACGGCATACCGGTGCTCATGATGGAGCAAGGCATAGCCGAAAGCTGACCCTCGATGTAGGTCAGTGATGGCTGGCAGTGTGGCGTGGCCAAGTACCTTGGTGCCCAGGTCCCCACTCACGACCGTGGAAGTGGGTCTAACATGAGGTAAGGAGCCTCGTGGGATGACACGGGGTCGTGGTACGCGAGGACTTTAGGAGGCGGCCTGAGCGCTCACTGTTGGCCTGGGTTTAAGGCTCCTGCCCGGACCACGAGTATAGCAGGGCAACCGGCCTTGAGGTGCTGGTGGACACGGATGGGGCAACCAGCCTTGAGGGGCTGGCGGACACGGACCGGGCGGCCGGACATGAGGGACTGGCAGACAGGGACGGGGTGGCCGGACTCGAGGGGCTGGCGGACACGGACGGGGTAGCCGGTCGTGAGGGGATGACGGGCACAGACGAGGCAGCCGGCTCTCAGGGACTGTCGGAGACAAATGGGGTAGTTGGCCCTTAGGGACTAGCAGGCACGGACAAGGCAGCCGGCTCTGAGGGGCTGTCGGTCATAGATGGGGCAGCCGGCCCTGAGGGGTTGGCGGACATAGACGAGGTGGCCAGAAGTGACGGGCTAGCGGACAAGGACGGGGTAGCGGGCCCTCAGGGGCTGGCGGGCACGGATGGGGCAGCCGGCTCTTAGGGGCTGTCTAACACAGATGGGGCAGTCGGCCTTGAGGGGCTAGCTGACACGGAAGGGGCAGCCGACGCACACGGACCTGCGGACGCAGACGATGGGACGCCCAGATGCGACTGGACAGAGGACGGACCCACCACTCCCCCAGGCGACAGGAGGAACATCGACGTGCCAAAGTGAATGAGGACGCGCAGCAACAAGTCCTCAAAGAAGAGGGCGTCCCCAGACCCGATGATGTAGTGTTTGGTGGGATCCCAGAAATGCCATGCCTTTGACTGACGCGAGATGCCAAGGAAGGTGGAGGGACGACTGCGAGGCTCAAGATTGCCACCCTGGTGTGGGGCAGGCAACCACACGATGGCTACGCAACCCTAGACATGGGTCAGACGGAAGTTGGCTCACTCTCCACACCAGTGCTCTTATGATGTGGACTGACGGGGAATGAGTCCGTGGGGAATCCAATTCCACACCCACGTCATGTAGGTCATGGCATCGAAGTAGAAGCAGTGAAAGATACCGGATTCGACCCGCATGGTACGGACAACGTTGGCCATGGTGCGGTTCCATCGCTCAGAGACGTTGTTCTTGGGTGGCGTGTACGGCGTTGACATCTCATGATGGATAACACAAGATGCAAGGAAGAGTGTGGTCTCCCCCAAGAACTAACCCCCGTGATCAAAACGGAAGCAGCGGAGGAGGCAACCACACTCATGCTCAGCATAGATAAGCCAGTCCCAAATGGTGGGAGCGATGTCATCCTACTGTCCAAGGCAGGAGATCCAGTGATAGTGAGAGTAGTCGTCCGTAAGTGTCAAGAAATAATGACCATGCTCACTGACTGACTCTTTTGGGAGAGGATTCATGACATCAGAGTGAACCAAGTC
>SZWC01021978.1:0-44500 GCA_023375785.1 Penium margaritaceum | reverse complement strand
CTCTCTCTCTCTCTCTCTCTCTCTCTCTCTCTCTCTCTCTCTCTCTCTCTCCCCCTCTCTCCCTCCCTCCCTCCCTCAAGAGTGAATGAGAGAACCCTCCGAGCAACATTCTCTGTCAGAGATGACAATGTGTTGAACACAACGTGACAAACGATGCCTCAATTGGTGGAGAGATTGCAAAGATATGCAGTGTTGTGATTTGTGACGTTCCCAGCGACCTGTACACTTTACTGTGACCACTCGGCCGTGTCCATACTCGTGCAGATCCTTGATACGGACCAAAGTGGCATCGGGGCGTCGCCTGGTGGTGGACTACCTCCTCGGAACTGATCGAAGAGTGCCCTAGAGTCCTCGATGCTGTCAAGGACATTTTGAAGTTTTTCTGCAGCTTGCAAGATTTTATCGGTAGACTGGCCATGGGCCTGATTTGCATGTTTTTGCATTGTGCGTCCACCATTTGTTGCTAGATGCATGCATGCGACCAGTCGCGTCCGGCTTGTGATTCTGAACGTGTAGGTTCAGACGGCGTAGCGTTGTGACTTGTTTACGCTGAGTTACGGCCAAAACAGTGGTTTTTGGGCCGGTTTTAGAACAGGTCTTGCACTTCCGCGTGCGACACCCGTCGTGCGCCGCGGCAGGCACTTATGCCATGGACCTATTGTTGTGATTTGTGATGCTCCTGTCAACCTGTACAGTTCACTGTGACCACTCGGCCGTGTCCATACTCATGCAGATCCCTAATGCGGACCCTCGAGGCACCGATGCGTCATCTGGTGGCGGACTACCATCCGGGAGCTGACTGACGACCGTTCCAGAGCTCCTAACGCTACCCGGAACCTCCTACAGTTTTTCTGCAACACACAGGAGTTTATCGGTGCACTGGCTGTGGGTCCGATTTGCATGTTTTGTATTGTGTGTCCACCGCTTGATGTCGGATGCATGGATGTGACCAGTCCTAGCGTCCAGCTTTTGATTCTGCACGTCTAGGTTCAGACGGCGTAACGTTCTGATATGTTTCCGCAGAGTTACAGCCAAAAAATTGGTTTTGGGCCGGTTTTAGGACAGATCTTCCACTGCCGCGTGCGACACCCGCCGTACGCTGCGGCACGTACTTATGCCATGGACTTGTCATTTGTCATTTCTCTCTGCAAATGCTATTGAAGCATTCTGACACTTTGCCTTGTGTCTCCTAGCCAGACCCTTGTCGTTGAGTGCACGGCTTGTGACTGTCGTCACCGTCTGACCTGGCACTGACGCCTAGTCAGCGGCTGTGTCGCTAGGAAGCTTCCATGCATCTTCTCATGGTATCAGATCGGTGAGACAGTTCTCACCGAGGTGCACACCAGAGACGCAGCAGAGCAACAACAATGAGAGCCACAGCTGCAGCAGATCCACAGGGACTCGTCAACGAGAGCAGACCAGCGTCGACGTCGCTCACCATCACCACGTGAGACTGCAGTCGCTAGTAGCATTCAGCAGCATCAGCAGCAGTGTAGCACAGTAGCAGCACAGCAGCAGCGGCAGCAGCAACGGCGACAGCAGCGCACGGCGGTAGCACCATAGCAGCAGCGTGCGGCGACAACAACACAACAATAGCGCAGCAGCAGCGGCAGCAGCAGCGACAGCAATAGCAGCAGCAGCGTCCACAACAGCACAACAGCAGCGCAGCAGCAGCGAAAGTAGCAGTAGCACTGCAGCAACAGCAGCAGCAACAACAACGCAGCAGCAGCAGCGGCTGCAGTGCGCAGCGGCTGCAGCATCGTGCAGCAGCTGCAGCGCGCACTAGCAGCAGCAGCACGCGACTACTGCCATAGCCGCGCGCGCAGCGGCCAGGCGACCGCTCCGCACGCAGCCGCGCGGCTGTTGCTGTAGCTGACGATGCAGCATCAGCAGCAGCCAAGTGGAAGGTGCTGTGCAGCTTTCGCGCAGCTCCCGCGTGGCTACTGTGGAGCTGTCGCCAGCTCGCGCAGTAATCGCGAGGGTTGAAAACGAAAAAAGGGAGGACGAGTTGATGTCAGCATTTTTTGCTTTTTGACGTTAACAGGTCTTGCTGACATCAGCAAATTTCTGCTGACGTCAGCAGATTGTTTTGCCGACTCGGCAACTTTAGACCCTCCGGAGGGTCTAAAGTTGCCAACGTTTCAAATCCTTGAGAAACACTCATGTTTTTGCAGTTCGACCACGTTGACGTCTCGGCCCATAATGAGCGGTACCATGGCTCCTCCCGACGAGAAGGGAAAGAGGGTACTAGATCCTTCTTCTTCCTCCTCACGGGTCATGAGCCCACGTTTGCAGGCCATTGAGGACCTACGGAGCCAGTAGGACGAGATGCGTCGCTTGCAGTGGGAGCACACTCACGCCATCCATATACTTACCGAGCTTCTTTGAGGACATTCCACGACTCCATCACAGATTCCTGGGGGAGCGGCCGGGGTCGCACCCTGTACACAGCAGTTAGCTCCAGCATCGGAGACAGGATTTGGAGCCGACCCGACACCTCTTGACCCTTGAGATGTGGATCTAGACATGCCAGGCATGGAGGGCGACTCCCCGGAGCACGAGATTCGTGTGCTTCAAGATCGTATCCGCCAGCTACAGACGAGCTCTCGGCCTCCACACACGTCTCGCTTTCCGGAGTTTCGATCGTCGCTTGATCTCCACCCTAGCGACTTCCCTCTTCCCGGCCTCTTTCCCTTCCCTCGTCCTTCTTAGCCTGTGGTTGCTCTCCCTACAAAGCGGCAACCCAAGGACTTCAAGACGTCGCCCCCACGGTATGTCAACGAGGACGGCTTTGACTGCTGGGAGATCCTCTTTCAGGTCTGGGCCACTTCAGAGGGCGTGTGGCCCTACTACCACACTCCGTATCAGACTACGGACCGAGCACAGGTGCTGACAGTGGCTAGGGCGATGCGTAGACTTATCTACGCCATGCCGCGTAAGTCCGTCGTCGACTTCCGCTCATTCCTTGGCGAGGCGGGCACAGGCACCGGCGCAGATCCATGCGGGGGCTGGGACCTAGTATTGTCCCTACTTGCTACAGAGACGCACGCCACCTGCGCCGCGCACATCCATGCCTTTCACTTCCTTTGCCAGGGGCCTGCCGAGCCTGCAGCCAACTATTGGCGACGCGCTATGCACATTTACACGTGCCTTGGGACCTCAGGAGGCACACAGCTGTGGGCGCTCCGCACGATCATGCTCGGGGTTCGCCTTGAGCACAGAGATATCTTCACGCAGTACAGCGATGCCGTGCTCGAGCCTTTTTCAGCCTCACTAGAGCTTCTTCCCTGGGCGCACCAGCTTTTCCTCCAGGTGAGTTCCGCACGTGAAACAGCTATGGCCCATCAAGAGTCCTCCATTGCTGCAGCAGTCGTTGCATCACCACTGACGCTCCTCCTACTGACTTCTTCGTCATCCTCTGTCTCGTCCTCCTCCTCCCCTTCTGCCACGATTACACCGACTCAAACAGTGGGTGTCGCGGCAGTAGCACAGGGGAAGAAGCGACGACAGAGGCGTGGCTTGGGCCAGCAGCAGCCGTCATCGGGAAGTAGCAGTGGACGCGCTGTTCACTACTACAACGGTGGAGGCGCCCATCGCTACACCGAGTACCAGCAGCCCCTTGACAGGGCGTGGATTCCTCGTGGATGTCAGGCTGCACACGCACTACAGTCTACGTCCAGCAGCACATCCTCCAGGCGTACGGCGACCACGACCGTAGTAGTTCCCGCTTCACCACCGGCGACCAGAGACAATCCAGACCCACGTGACCGCACCATCGCCGAGCTCCGACACTTTCTGGCGCTTGCGAGTGTGTTGTCACAGCCAGGTGGTTCACAGACTGCCTGTTTGTCTGTTTTTGTGACTCAGGATGACTCGTGTGGTGGGGCACAGTCAGCATGTGATGACGATGGGCCTGACTATACACATTGGATTCATGAGTCTCACCTTTGTGCCCTTTGTAATTCCTTCCCACCTGCTACCCAGCGTCCGTCCGAGGCCGAGTGTTGCGTTGCTCGTTGTATAGTCACGTCCTCTAGTCGTGATCCCGGTGGCACTTGGATCATCGACTCCGGTGCCACTCATCACATGACCTGTCGCCGCAGTGATTTCGTTGTTCTCAGAACTATTGCATCCGTTCGTTCTATCTGCATAGGCTCTGGTCAGTCCTATTCAGTCCAGGGTGTTGGGGTCATCCGTTTTGATGGTCCGTCTGGCCCCCTGTATCTTTCTGAGGTGCTATTTGTGCCTCACCTTGAGCTCAACTTGCTTTCCGTACGTGCTTGCACACTAATGGGACTCTCTGTGGAGCACACTGCAGACTCTGCGACTGTGACTGCTCTTGAAACTTGTAGCGTTGTCCGTTGTGCCTCTGTCGTGGGTGACCTACATCGTGTCTCTCGGACTTGTGCCCCTTGCTCCCCCTCCCCTTCCGCTCATGTTTTTGTCAGTGGTGTTCTGTCTCCTGAGCACCAGCGATTACTTCATCGCCACCTATGTCATGTAGTCTCCGACACTCTGTCAAAGCTCATTCGAACACAGCCCGCCCTCGGTCTTGACGCGGCTTCTTTCGACAAGCCGCCCAAGACCGACTGCCTCTTTTGCGCTCAGGGTAAGATGCATCGTTGCACCTACCCTGACTCTCGTTCACGCGCACTTCGCCCTCTCGAGTTAGTTCATTCGGACCTTCTTGGTCCCTTACCTCTTGAGTCTCTATCCGATCGGGTTCGACACGTTCTGACGCTGACTCATGACTTCACCCGGATGCAGTGGATCTACAGCCTGCGGTGAGTCTACAGCATGCGCCAGAAGAGTGACGCCGCTCTCGCGGTTCGTCTCTGGCTAGTGATGGCTGAGCGTCAGCCTCGCCACACGCTGCACACCTTCCGCTCGGATCGCGGCGGTCCTACATGACTTGGGTCTAGAACCATCTCCCGCAAGGCCCTCTTTTGGACCACGTCACACCGTATGAGCTCTGGTACGGCCACCGTGCTAACTTGCACCTCGCTCGCGTCTGGGGATCCTTGACTTTTGTGTGGTACGCTGAGGACCAGCAGGGGTCCAAGGTCTCACCGCGGGGTCGCTTGTGCGCCTTCGTCGGTATTTCCCCGCGGTGGAAGGCATGAAGTTTTTGGGACCCTACTTTTCATCACATTGTTGAGTCTCGCGACGCACTCTTCTTTGAGTCCCTCACCTACCGTGATCTGACTTCGATCACGTCGCTGTCCGTCACACATGTTCCCACGAGTGAGGTTTCTTGACGGATGGGGGAGTGTACGCCTGCGAGTACCTATCAGCCTGGCGACTGATAGGTCCGTTCGAGCTCCTTCCATGTCTCCGGCGCTTGATGACCAAGCGATCATCGCTGTCAGTCGAGACATCTCTCCAGCACTGCCGGCTTCTCCTCCTACCCCTTCACGCCCCACAGGTATGCATGATCCTGTACCTGTGTGTATTCCTATGACCGTACCTGGGTGCGCCAGCATCCCTGCCTACGTGCGTGGACCTGCCTCACCTGCTCCTACTGTCACACCAAGCCCTGTGTCTCCCACACCCGCATCTCCTCGCACGGCATCACCAGCTCCCTTACCTCAGTCCTCCCCAGCTGCAATTGTGCCCGTTCCTCAGCGGGAGGTGCGTCCCTCGAGCCCGGGATACTCCCGTGAGCCTGGCAGTTGCCTTCGACCATTGGACTCCGAGGCTCAGCGAGTGTCTGGTCATGCGCCCAGGCGCTCTACTCGCAGCATCGTGAGTGGTGATCCCGGCACAAAGGCCCTAGGCCTAAGTATCCACACTGAGCATGCAGAGGTACATCCATCGTGTCCCGTAGGGCACGACCTCGTCACTCGCGAGTTTCATATCGTTTGTGATGCAGCAGCCAATCTTGTGGTCGTCAGACCTAGAACTGAGGCATGCCCTCTTGCCACACAGAGCTCTCCCTCTATGGCGCCTGACCCCGGCACACTGAGGGAAGCTCTCTCGTCACAGGATGCTGACGCTTGGTGTCCTGCTTGCGAGGATGAGCTCCGCGCCATCCGAGAGCGCGGGGTTTACGAGCTAGTCGACCTTCCACGTGGGAGGAAGGCTATTCAGGTCAAGTGGGTCTTTTGCAAGAAGGTGAAGCCGGGTGGCTCACTGGAACGCCACAATTCTCGCTTGGTCGTCAAGGGGTACTCTGCAGTTGAAGGCATTGATTACACTAACACCTTTGCCCCTGTCGGCCGCATGACCTCAGCTCGAGCTCTATTCGGTGTAGTGGCTTAACATGACTGGGAACTGTACCAGATGGATGTGAACAATGTGTTCCTCCATGGCTCTCTAGATGAGGAGATTTACGCGGCTCGGCCACCCGGCTTTGAGGACGGTGACAAGGTCTGGCACTTGCGCAACTCCTTGTACCGCCGGAAGCAATCTCCTCGATGTTGGAACCAGGAGATCACTGGCACCCTGACTCGTGTGGGATATGTACAGAGTGAGGCAGATCCCTCTTTCTTCATATGACAGACGCCAGAGCAATTCACCATCATCCTGGTCTATGTCGATGACCTTCTGATTGCGTCTCCTTCATTGGAGGCCGTGAAGGAGGCCAAGGCTGTCCTCCAGACTGCCTAGAGGATGAAGGACCTTGGTCCTGCAGCGGTGTTTCTTGGCATGGAGATCGTGCGAGACCACAGACGTCGCACTCTACTATTGCATCATGCCCGATACACACATGTTTTGGGGGAGCACTTCAGCGACCTTCTCGGCACATTATCCACGGCTTCCACACCTCTTACGCGTGATGGGCATGATGCCCTGAAGGTTGACGATCCCACACAGCTGGGAGAGACACTGGATGTGACCCTGTACCTCCATTTCATCGGATCTCTGATGTACCTGGCCAATACCACACATCCTAACATCGCATTTGCTGTGAAACTCCTTGCCCAATTTTCGCAGGCTCCACGCGCTAGAGCCCTTCACGCGGCTATGCGAGTGGTGCGGTACGTGGTCTCCACACTGTACCTAGGACTGTGCTTTTGCTGGCAGTGTTCTTCGGTCCTTGACGGCTACACCGACAGCGACTGGGCCTGAAGCCCAGATGGACACAGTCGCACCGGTTACGTGTTCCTGCTCGGTGGGACCGCTATATCCTGGTGCAGCGGGAAGCAGGGCTGCATTGCACGTAGCTCATCCGAGGCAGAGTATGTTGCTCTCGGTGCAGGAGCTGCTGAGGCAGTATGGCTGCAGTACCATGAGCTTGGCTAGTCAGTACCCGCCATTATGCTTCACTGCGACAACCAGAGTGTTCTTGCCATTGCGGAGAACACTGGTGTCTTTCATGCTCGCACAAAGCACATTGCGGTTGAGCACCACTTTGTGCGTGATCTGGTGGAGCGACACGTGATCTCCGTCATTTGGGTTGGCACTGACATGCAGCGTGCTGACTTCTTGAAAAAGGCACTAGCACGCGGAAAGTACCTGGTGGCCATTCGATCTGTTGGACTTCGCCCCTTGCCCGGGACTGGTTGAGTGTGGGGTGTGTCCGTGTTCGTGTCACATTTGTCGTTGCACTTGTTTTTTGTATTCGTCTCAGTGCTCCACGTGTATGGACATGCATACTATCGGGCCATGGAGGAGTGTTGTCATTTGTGACTTTCTTGTCGAACTGTACAGTTTACTGTGACCACTTGGTCGTGTCCATACTAGTGTGGATCCCTGATGCCGACCCTGGAGGCACCGATGCGTCATCTGGTGGCGGACTACCATCCTGATGCTGACTGACGACCGTTCCAGAGCTCCTGACGCTACCCTGGACCTCTTGCAGTTTTTCTACAGCACACATGAGTTTATCGGTGGACTGGACGTGGGCCCGATTTGCATGCTCTTGTGTTATGTGTCCACCGCTTGATGCCAGATGCAAGCATGTGACCATGCTTAGCGTCCGGCTTTTGATTTTGCACGTCTCGATTTAGTTAGCGTAGCATTCTGATATGTCTACGCATAACTACGGCCAAAACAGTGGTTTTGGGCCGGTTTTAGGACAGATCTTGCATTGCCGCATGCGACACCCGCCGTGCACCGCGGCAGGTACTTATGCCATGGACCTGTCATTTGTCATTTCTCTCTGCAAATGCTAATGAAGCATTCTAACACTTTGCCTTGTGTCTCCTAGCCAGACCCTTGGCGGTGTGTGCACGACTTGTGACTGTCGTCACCGTCTGACCAGGCACTGACGCCTAGTCAACGGCTGTGTCGCTAGGAAACTTCCATGCATCTTCTCACCTGTCATTTGTCATTTCTCTCTGCAAATGCTATTGAAGCATTCTAACACTTTGCCTTGTGCCGCCTAGCCAGACCCTTTCCGTTGTGCGCACGACTTGTGACTGTCGTGACCGTCTGACCAGTCACTGACGCCTAGTCAACGGCAATATCACTAGGAAGCTTCCACGCATTTTCCCATGGTACCAGAGCAGCGAGACCCCTCTCGCTGAGCTGCGCCATAGAGACGCAGCACATGCAGCAGCAGTGAGAGTCACCGCTGCCGCCGTATCGTGGGACTCGTTGCAGACAATTTCAGCAACGACATCGTCACACAATCTCCACCACCCCATCGGGTGAGCTGCGGCATTTACTAGCTCCAGCAGCCAAGCTGAGCAGCAGCAGCAGCTGTGTTGTGATTTGTGACGTTCCTGTCGACCTGTACATTTTACTATGACCACTCGACCGTGTCCATACTCGTGCTGATCCCTAATACGGACCTTGGTGGTACCGGTGCGGCATCTTGTGGCGGAATACCAGCTTGGAGCTGACCGACGACCGTTCCAGAGCTCTGGATGCTATCCGAGACCTCTTGCACTTTTTTCTGTAGCACGCAGGAGTTTATCGGTAGACTGGCTGTGGGCCCAATTTGCATTTTTTGCATTGTGAGTCCATCGTTTGATGCTGGATGCATGCATGTGACCACTTGTAGCGTCCAGCTTGTGATCCTGCACGTCTAGGTTTAGACGGTGTAGCGTTCTAACATGTCTGCGCAGAGTTACGGCCAAAATAGTGGTTTTGGGCCGGTTTTAGGACAGATCTTGCACTACCGCGTGCGACACCCGCCGTGCACCGCGGCAGGTACTTAAGTCATGGACCTGTCATTTTTCATTCCTCTCTGCAAATGCTATTGAAGCATTCTAACACTTTGCCTTGTGTCTCCTAGCCATACACTTGCCGTTGTGTGCACGACCTGTGAATGTCGTCACCGTCTGACCAGGTACTGATGCCTTGTCGACGGTTGTGTCGCTAGGAAGCTTCCACGCGTCTTCTCATAGTATCAGAGCGGTGCGACATCTCTCGCTGAGCTGCGCAGCACAGATATAGCAGAGCAGTAGTAGTGAGCGTCACCGCTCTTGCCGATCTACAGGGACCTGCCGACGACACCGATTGCCGGTGACGTCACCTACGTGAGAGTGCATCAGCAGCAGCCGTGAGCAGCAGCACGTGACACCTGCATGAGGCGGGAACAGCTAGCAGTTGCTAGCACTGGTACCATCAGAGGCAGTAGCAGACCACAGCCGTGGCAGGCGGCGGCTGGCGGCAACAGAAGCAGCCCGCAACAGTAGCAGCGCGCAACAGCAGCATCTTGTAGTAGGAGCAGCGCGCAACAGCGTTGCGCAGCGGCAGCGACGACGGCGGGCAGCAGCAGCCTGCAACAGCATCAGCATTGAGCAGCAATAACAATAGCATGCAACAGCAGTAGCAGTGGAGTAGAGTAGCAACGCAGCAGCAACGCGCGGCGGTAGAAGCACATAGCAGCCGTTGCACGTAGCGGCTGCAACAGCAGTGCGCAGCTGCGCTACAGCACAGCAGCAGTGCGCAGCTACTTCCACGGCTACACAAGCAGCCGCGCGACTGCTGTTGCTAGTGCCAGCACAGCAGAAGCAGCCGCCGAGTGGAGGCTGCTGTGGAGCTTCCGCGTAGCTTCTGTGCGGTTGCTGCGGAGCAAGATCCCCCTGCATAGCGGGGGAAAAACCAAAAGAAAAGGAAAGGGAGAAAGGAGGGTAGCTGATGTCAGCATTTTTCCTGCTGACATCATCAGGTCATGCTGATGTCAGCAACCACCTGCTGACGTCAGCACTTTCACTTAGTCAAATTTTTGGTTGGAGAGTCAATAGTTTCCAGCCTTTGAACTCCTCAAGAAACACTGACATTTTTATAATCTGACCAAGTTTAACTACCAGCCCATAATGAGCGGTGACATGGCTCCGTCGGGTGATAAAGAAAAGAGGATACTAGATCCCTCATCTTCCTCCTCACGGTCATGAGCCCATGCTCGCAGGCTGTTGAGGACCTAAGGAGCCAGCAAAACGAGATGGGTCGTCTAGAGCGAGAGCAAACTGACGCCATCCGTACACTCACTAAGCTTCTTCAGGGTAAATCCACAGCCCCACGGCAGACCTCTGAGAGACCTGCCGGTGTTGCACCCTCTACATAGCAGTCAGCTCCAGCACCGAAGACAGGAGCTCGATGTGACCCGCCACCTCTTGATCCTTGGGATGAGGAGCCACATATGCCAGGCATGGAGGGCGTCTCCGCCAGCTCTAGACGAACTCTCGAGCCCCACACACATCGCAGTTTCCGAGATTTGATCGTCGCCTGATCTCCACCCCAGCGACTTCCCTCTTCCCGGTGTCTTCCCCATCCCTCCTCCTTCTCAGCCTGTTGTTGCTCTCCCTACAAAGTGGCAACCTAAGGACTTCGAGCCATCGCCCCCACGTTATGTCAGCGAGGATGGCTCTGACGGCTAGGAGATCCAGGTTTGGGGCACTTCAGAGGTAGTGTGGCCCTACTACCACAGTCCGTATCAGACTACAAACCGAGCACAGGTGCTGATGGCAGCTAGGGCGATGCGCAGACTTCTTTATGCCTTTTCGCGCGAAAGCAACATCCAATTCCGCTCGTTCCTTGTTGAGGCCGGCACAAGCACCGGTGCTGATCCACGTGAGGGTTGGGACCTGGCATCATCCTTACATGTTGTAGAGACGCACGCCACCCGCGCTGCTCACATTCATGCCTTTCATTCCCTTCGTCACGGGCCTGCGGAGCCTGTAGCTGATTACTGGCGATGCGCCATGCTCATCTACATGCGCCTTGGGACCTCTGGAGGTACACAGCTGTGGGTGCTCAGCACGATCATGCTCGGAGTTCACCTTGAGCACACAAACATCTTCATGAGGCACAGTGGCACCATGCTCGAGCCTTTTTCGGCCTCACTACAGCTTCTTCCCTGGGCGCACCAGCTCTTCCTCCAGGTGACTTCCGCCTATGATGTAGTCATGGCTCATCAGGAGACCCTTGCTGTAGTAGTCATTGCATCACCACCGATGGCCCTCCTGCAGTCTCCTTCTCCATCCTCTGCCACTTCCTCCTCTTCCCCTTCTACCCCGATTACACCGACTCAGACACAAGGTGTCGCGGCAACGACTCAGGGAAAGAAGGGACGACGAAGGCACGACTCGGGCCAGCAGTAGTCACAACAGGAGCCGTCATCGGGTAGTAGCAGTGGACACTTTGTTCACTACTACAACTGTGGAGGTGCTCATCACTACACCGAGTGCCAGCAGTCGCTCGACTTGGCGTGGATCACTCGTGGGCTTCAGGCTGCGCATGCACTACGGTCTATGTTGAGTAGCACATCCTCCGAGCACAAGGCGACCACGACCGCAGCAGTTCCCGCATCACCATCGGCGAGCAACGGCGACCCTGACCCACATGACCGCACCATCGCCGAGCTCCGACATCTTTTGGCGCTTCACTTTCATGGAGGTGTGAGTGTGTTGTCACAGTCGGGTGATTCACAAACTGTCTTTCCATCTGTTCTTATGGCTCGGAATGACTCGTTTGGGGGGACACAGTCGGCATGTGATGATGATGGGACTGACTCTACCGATTGGATTCACGAGTCTCATCTTTATGCTCTTTGTCGTTCCTCCCTACCTGCCACCTTGCATCTGTCTAAGGCCGAGTGTCCGTTGCCCGTTGTATAATGACGTCCTCCAGTCATGATTCCGGTGGTACTTGGATCATCGATTCCGGTGCCACTCATCATATGACAATTTCGCGTAGTGACTTTGTTGTTCTCGGCCCTGTTGCGTTTGTTCCTTCCGTTTGCACAGGCTCTGGTCAGTCCTTGCCAGTCCAGGGTGTTCGGGTTGTGTGTTTCGATGGTCTGTCTGGCCCCCTGTATCTTTCCAAGGTGCTGTTTGTGCCTAACCTTGAGCTTAGTTTGCTTTCTGTCCGTGCGTGCACACTGATGGGACTCTCTGTGGAGCACACTGCAGAATCCGTGACTGTGACTGCCATTGACACTCGTAGCATTGTTCTTCATGCCTCTCTTGTGGATGACCTGTATCGTGTCTCTCGAACTTCTACTCCTTGCTCCCCCTCCTCTTCAGCTCGTGTTCTTGTCACTAGCATTACGTCTCCTGAGCACCAGCGATTGCTTCATCGCCGTCTGTGTCATGTAGGCTCGGACACTATGTCAAAGTTCATTCGGACACAACCCGTCCTCGGTCTTGACGCGGCTTCTTTCGAGAAGCCGCCCAAGACCGACTATCTCTTCTGTGCTCAGGGTCAGATGCATCGTTGCACCTATCGTGACTCCCATTCTCACGCACTTTGCCCTCTTGAGTACGTCCATTCGGACCTCCTTGGTCCTCTTCCTGTCAAGTCTCTGTCCGATCGGGGTCGATACGACCTGAACCTAAAGGAAGACTTCTCCCGAATGAGGTGGTTCTACCGCCTATGCTAGAAGAATGATGCCGCTCTTGCGGTTTGCCTCTGGCTAGTGATGGCTTAGCGTCAGTCCCGCCACACGCTACATACCCTCTGCTCAGATCGCGGCGGCGCGTCCTTGGCAAGATGGATAGCTTCTTTGCCGAGCACGGGATTTTTCACCACGTCTCCGCCCTGCTACTCCTCAGCGAAACGTTGTTTCTTAGCACTGGAAACACACAATGGAGGATGCGGTTCACGCTATGCGGTCCGAGTGTAGTCTCTCGGAGTCCTTCGCTTTTGAAGGATTCGCCTATATGACTTGGGTCTAGAACCGCCTCCCGCACGGTCCTCTTCCGGACCATGTCACACCGTATGAGCTCTGGTTTGGCCACCGTGCTGACCTGCGCCTCGCTCGCGCCTGGGGATCCTTGGCTTGTGTGTGGTACACCGAGGACCAGCAGGGATCCAAGGTCTCACCGCGGGGTCGCTTGTGTACCTTCATAGGCATCTCCCCATGATTGAAGGCCTAGCGTTTTTGGGACCCTGCTTGTTGTTGCATTGTTGAGTCCCGTGACGCACTCTTCTTTGAGTCCCTCACCTACCGTGATCTGACATCGATTACACCGCTGTCTGTCACGCACGTTCCTATGTGTGAGGTTTCTTGACGAATGGGGGATTCTGCGATTGCGAGCAACTCTAGCCTGGCATATGTGTCCGTTTGAGCTCCCTCCACTTCGCGGTCTCCGGCACTTCATGACCTAGCGATCATCGCTGTCGGCTCAGAGACCTCTGCAGCACCACCGGCTTCTGCCCGTGTTCCCTCGCACCGCACAGGTATCCATGGTCCTGTACCTATGCGTTCTCCTATGACCATATTTGTGTCCACCCGCACTCCTACATCTGTGCATGGCCCTGCCTCACCTGCTCCTCCTGTCACACCGAGCCCCGTGTCTTCCACACAGGCATCTCCTCGCACGGCATCACCAGCTCCCTTACCTCAGCCCTCCCCAGCTACGATCGTGCTTGTCCCTGAGCATGAGGTGTGTCCCTCAAGCCCAGGTTACTCCTGTGAGCCTGGCGGTCGTCTTCGACCATTGGACTCCGGAGCTCAGCAAGTGTGTGGTCCCGCACCCAAGCGCTCCACTCGTAGCATCGCAAGTGGTGATCCCGGCACAAAGGCCCTAGGCCTGAGTGTCCGCACTGAGCATAGAGAGGTACATCCAGCGTGCCCCGTAGGGCACGATCTTGTCACTCGCGAGTTTCATATCGCTTGTGATGCAGCAGCCGATCTTGTGGTCGTCAAACCTAGCACTAAGGCATGCACTCTTACCACGCACAACTCTCCCTCTATGGCGCCTAACCCTGACACACTGAGGGAAGCTCTCTCAAAATAGGATGCTGACGCTTGGCATGCTGCCTGCAAGGATGAGCTTCACGTCATCCGAGAGCACGGAGTTTACGAACTAGTCGACCTTCCACCTGGGAGGAAGGCTATTCAGGTTAAGTGGGTCTTTTGCAAGAAGGTGAAGCCGAATGGCTCACTGGAACACCACAAGGCTCGCTTGGTCGTCAAGGAGTACTTTCAGATTGAGGGCATCGACTACATTGACACCTTTGTCCCTGTCAGCCGCATGACCCTAGGTCAAGCTCTGTTTGGTGTAATGGCTCAGCATGACTGGGAACTGCAGCAGATGGATATGAACAATGTGGTCCTCCATGGCTCTCTGGATGAGGAGATTTACGTGGCTCAGCTGCCTGGCTTTGAGGACGGTGACAAGGTCTGGCGCTTGCGCAAGTCCTTGTAGGGCCTCAAGTAGTCTCCTTGGTGTTGGAACCAAGAGATCACAGGCACCCTGACTCGTGCGTGATATGTACAGAGCAAGGCGAATCCCTCTCTCTTTGTCCGATGGACACCTGAGCGGTTCACCGCCATCCTGGTCTATGTCGACGACCTTGTGATAGCGTCTCCTTCACTGGAGGCCGTGAAGGCGGCCAAGGCTGTCCTCCAGATTGACTACAAGATGAAGGACCTTGGTCCTACAGCGGGAGATCGTGCGAGACCGCAGACGTCGTACTCTACTACTACACCAGGCCCAATATGCACGTGCTGTGGGGGAGCGCTTCATCGACCTCCTCGACGCAGTGCCCATGGCTTCCACACATCTCACGCCAAACGGGTAGGATGCCCTGAAGATGGACGATCCCACACAACTGGGGGAGACAATGGATGTGACCTTGTACCTCCATCTCATCGGATCTCTGATGTACCTGGCCACTACCAAACGTCCTGACATCGCCTTTGCCGTCAACCTCCTTTTCCACTTTTTGCAGGCTCCACACGCTAGAGCCCTTTACGCGGCTGTGCAAGTGGTGCGGTACATGGTCTCCACATCGTACCTCAGACTTTGCTTTCGCCGCAGTGTTCGGTGGTCCTTAACGGCTACACTGCCTGCGTCTGGGCTTGGAGCACAGATGGACGGACTCACGCCGGCTACATGTTCCTGTTCGGTGGTATCATTGTGTCGTGGCGCAGCGGGAAGCAGGGCTGTAGTACACATAGCTCATTGGAGGCAGAGTATGTTGCTCTGGGTGTAGGGGCTGCTGAGGCGGTATGGCTGCAGCGCCTGTGCCTTGGGCTGGGTCAGTCAGTACCTGCCATTGTGCTTTGTTGCCACAACCAGAGTGCTTTTGCCATTGTGGAGACTTCTGTTTTCTTTCATGCTTGCACAAAGCACATTATGGTTGAGCATCACTTCATGCGTGATCTGGTGGAGCGACACCTGATCTCCGTCATTTGGGTTGGCACTGACATGCAGCGTGCTGACTTCTTGACGAAGGCACTAGGACGCGGAAAGGTCCTGGTGGCCATTCTTTCTCTTGGTCTTCGCCCATTGCCTGAAAGTGGTTGGTTGTCGGGTGTGTCTCTGTCCGTGTAACATCTGTCGTTGCACTCGTTGTTGTATTCGTCTCAATATTGCACTTGTATGGACATGCATACCTTCGGGTCATGGGGGAGTATTGTGATTTGTGACGTTCCTGTCGACCTGTACAGTTTACTGTGACCACTCGGTCGTGTCCTTACTCGTGTAGATCCCTGATATGGACCCTGGTGGTACCGGTGCGTCATCTGGTGGCAGACTACCAGCTTGGAGCTGACCGACGACCGTTCCAGAGCTCTGGACGCTACCCGGGACCTCCTACAGTTTTGCAGCCGCAAGAGTTTATCGGTGGACTGGCCGTGGGCCCGATTTGTATGTTTTCCATTGTGTTTCCACTGTTTGATGCCGGATGCATGCATGTGACCAGTCATAGCTTCCGGCTTGTGTTCCAGCACGTCTAGGTTCAAACGGCGTAGCGTTCTGACATGTCAGCGAAGAGTTACGGCCAAAACAGTGGTTTTGGGCCAGTTTTAGGACAGATCTTGCACTGCCGCGTGCAACACTCGCCGTGCGCCGCGGCAGGTAATTATGCCATGGACCTGTCATTTGTCATTCCTCTCTGCAAATTCTATTAAGCATTCTGACACTTTGCCTTGTGTCTCCTAGCCAGACCCTTGCCGTTGTGTGCACGACCTGTGACTGTCGTCACCGCCTGACCAGGCACTGACGCCTAGTCGGCAGCTGTGTCGCTAGGAAGCTTCCGTGCATCTTCTTGCAGCAGCACCGGGTGGCAGCAGCAGCCGTATCTGGCTGCCAGCCTGTACACAAGAAAAGAAAAGGGAATAGCAGCTCGTAAAAGCAGCTTGCGGTGGCGGCTGCGAGCACTAGCAGCGCGTTGCGGCGGCTGCAGCTCGTAGCACCGGTGACATCAGCAGTCGCTAGCAGCAGCAGTAGCACAGCAGTGGCAGCAACAGCAGCAACAGCATTGCAGCTGCTGTAGCGACAGCAGCAATAGCAGCACCATTGTACAGTTGCGCTAAGACTGTGCAGGCCTGTGTGGCACTGCGTAGGCCTGTGCAACCCCTACGCAGCCGCAAGTAGGGGGCGATGAGGTCACCCCCACCGGCCACGCGAAGTTCGCGTGAACTCCACCAAAGAAAAAGAAAAAAGAGGCAGGTGTTGCACGCAAAGCATGCATAGTTATCAGATTAGCATCTGAAATAATTGCCCGCAATCCGGACCACATAATGGAAGGTTTGCCATGAGACTTTACCTCGTCCGTGGAAGCAAAAACTTGTTGTAAATGGACTGCCAAAATGTCACCCGCATCCGTTCAAACTATCTTTTTTGGTTCGCCCATGTGTGCTCTTAAACATTGCGCATCGTTTGGGCAAACTCTTCCTAAATTACCTCAAGCTATGCTGGATTTATTTGAGCTTGTGTGGATGTAAAAGCTGTAAAAGAATCCCAAAACTGAACGAATGCACTTGACAAAACAGTTTTATGTATAAAAATTCACCAACATATTGATGAAGATTCTCACAAGGCATGTCTTATCTTTTTTCATGATTTTTTTCATGATAACTTTATTTTAATGAGATTGTTTTTTTCTTCTATTGTGAACATGCTATTATGAAGTTCACCAAAAAAACCTTTGACAATTTTGGATGAATTTTAAATTCTTCATTGTGTTATGAAGAATAAGATGATGTATTTATAGACATTATTCAATCTATTTACCTTCTTCTATGACGGTGGTTGAAATTCTTTTCTTTCAATCGCATTTGGCCCTGTTTGAAGCCGGGTTCACGAGTCTCAAGAGTTTGCCATGAAGTCCAGGTCTGTGAAATAGGACAGGGCGAGGCCAACGTAGTCCTTACCCTTTTGCTCTTGCGTCGGATTGTTGATTTTGTACTATTCGGGGTTTGTCCGGACTTCTAGGTCGATGTCCGTGATCTTTTTCTTCCGGGCCAACCAAGGCAGGGCGTCCACAGACATGGAGGGGCATACAGTCTTGTGAAGTCTTGCACCCTGATTTGCGGGCATGTCAAAAAAATGACCGATCCACCAATCACAATTTTCTTGCAGCACAAACACTCAAAAGTAATAAAACAAAGGGTTACTATGCAATCCCAAAGGCGAAAAATACGCCAGCGTAAAAACGCTGATGTCATCATCAGCTGTGCAGACATCAGCAATTTCGTGGTCAAAACGTCATCTTTTCTGAACGTTTCAACCCTTGGAGAAACCCTGTCGGTTTCTTGTTCGGAGCCATACTGAGCGCTCACATGGTTCCAACGGGTGACAAGGACAAAGGACCAACTGATCCCTCCTCCTCCTCCTCCTCCTCAAGGGTCCTAAGTCCACGCTCGCAGGCTATTGAGGACCTGCGGAGTCAGCGGGATGAGATACATTACCTAGAGCAGCAGCAGACCGATGCCATCCGCATCCTCAATGATCTTCTTCGGAGTCAATCCACGGCCCCACAACAGACCTCCGGGGGGTTCGACGGTCTCACACCTTCTACACAGCAGTCAGCATCTACACTGAGGAGAGCGGCATGACAGGACCCGCCACTTCTTAATCCTTTGGAGGAGGACCCTGACATGCCAGGCATGGAGGATGACAGTCCTGAGAGGGAGATTTGGATACTTCAGGAGTGTCTCCGCCAGCTGCAGACGTGTTGCGGTTCCCTATTCCCAGAGATCCGATCCTCGTGTGAGCCCTACCTCGGCGAATTTCCTCATCCCGGTGTCTTCCCCATCCCTCGTCTTGCACATCCTGTGGTTGCACTCCCTACGGAGCGGCAACCTAGGGACTTTGAGACACCGCCCCCACAATATGTCAGCGAGGATGGCTTTGACTGTTGGGAGACCCCCTTCCAGGTCTGGGCCACTTCAAAGGGGGTTTGCCCCTACTACCACAGTTAGTACCAAGATACGGATCGTGCTCAGGCGCTGACAGCGTCTCGGGCGATGCGCGGACTCCTTTACGCCATGCCTCCCAACCTGTCGTGGACTTTTGCCCCTTTCGTGGAGAGGCCGGCACAAGCGTGGGTGCTGACCCACGTCGGGGCTAGGAGCTGGCATTGTCCTTGCTTGCTTTAGAGACGCACGCCACCCATGCGGCTCACATCCGCGTCTTCCACTCCCTTTGGCAGGGATGTGCCAAGCCCACAGCCAATTACTGGAGATGCGCCATGCGCATCTACACGCGCCTTGGGACCTCAGGAGGCACACATTTGTGGGCGCTTCGGATACTCATGATCGAAGTTTGTCTTGAGCATGCCGACATCGTCTCGGGGTACAGCGACGCTGATCTCGAGCCCTTTTCCACATCCCTTCAGTTTCTTCCTTGGGCGCATCAGCCCGTGAGGCAGATGTCGTCCATCAGTAGAGTTCACTTGCTACACCGGTGATCGCATTACCGACGCCTCTCTCGCAGTTCCTTTTTGCATCCTCTGGCATGCTCTCCTCTTCCCCTTCCACCCCGGCTACCCGGAGACAAGGGAAGAAGGGCAAAACTAAGTGTGGCTCGAGCCAGCAGCAGCTATCCGGCTGTAGCAGTGGACGTATAGTTCACTGCTACAACTATGGAGGTGCTCACTGCTACATCAAGTGCCAGCAGCCGCTCGACTGGACGCGGGTCACTTGCGGTCTTTAGGCTGCACACGCACAGCGGTCTACGTCAAGCAGCACAGCCTCTCGTCCCGCAGCGACTATGACCGCAATAGTTCTCGCTTCCCCACCGGTGAGCAGCAGGGACCCAGACCCCCATGACCGCACCATCGCCGAGCTCTGTCATCTCTTGGCGCTTTGCTGTCAAGGAGGTGCGAGTGTGTCGTCACAGTTGGATGGTTCAGACTGTTTGTTCGTCTATTCTTGTATCTCGTGATGACTCGTGTGGGGGAGCACAGCAAGCATGTGATGATGATGGGCCTGACTATTGGTTTTTGCACATCCTCATTGTGCTCTGTTGTGTCCTCCCGGCTTGTGTACATCGGCGTGCAGATGACTGACGGCGAGACTCAACACTGCCGGAGTATCGTCCGGTGGAGCCGACGCTCGTTGAGGCCCACTCACAGTTCGTTGGAGCCTCCTCTCTCCGGCGACGTGCTCAGCTCCATCGGCAGGCCTCCTCGGCTATCGGGCCGCCGGCAGTCACTGCCACCGCAGATGCTGTCTACATGTGTCAAGCACTGGAACTGACTGTACCGTTGCGTCTGCAGCATCATGCTCTGCCTAGGGTCCATGTCTCATATTGCGTAGCACTGTTTGGCATCATGGACCATTGTAGGCACTGCCTGGGTTCAGGCAGCCATAACTCTTTTCTGCTGTTTTTCTAGCTGTTTCTGACCGCACGACTGCGTTTGCAGCGTCGGTATTATGGTATGGTCCAGTTTTCAGGCAAAACGGACAACGCCCGGGTTTTGGGCTGTCGGTCGTCTGACAGGGCTCACCGAGAAAACACTGTCTGCCAGAAAATAGGTCTAGGTCTATTTTCTGATTGGCTGGTTGGCCGAGTAACAACCTCTACAGATCTGGGGGGGGAGCTAGAACTTGGAGGGGTCTCCCATTGTTGCTCATTCTTCATTCCTGATCAGTCACTTTCAGTTTTCAGCTGCTTTCTGGTGCTAACACAGGCGCGTGCGTTTCTGAGGGGGCAACAGACTTAAGCAACGAGCGTGGAAGCCCGCACGCTGCATCAACAACGCTGCTGCCCCAACCTGCTGCCTAGCGATTCCTTTTTTGATAGTATAGATTGGATTTCTGAGTCTCACCTGTGTGCCCTTCATCGTTCTCCCTCCTCTGTTGCCGAGCACGCGTCTGCAGCGCAGTGTTCCATTGCCCGTTGCATTGTGACGTCCTCTAGTCGTGATTCCGGTGGTACTTGGATCTTTGATTCCGATGCCACTCACCACATGACCTGTCGACGTAGTGACTTTGTTGTCCTCAAACCTGTGGTGTCTGTTTGATCTGTTTGTTTTGTTCGTGGGAAACCCTTTTCTTTATGTCAGTCTTCCTCCGTGATCTTGAGCGTCATGCCTCCTCGTCTTCCATCTCCTCACTTCTTTGGCAGGGAAGGGGGGGAACCTCACCTGTGTCGGCCTGCGCATCTCCTCTGTTTGAGCCATTGTCATCGCCCTTGTTATCCTCTACGCCCTTTTTGTCCCCGCCTACTATTCTTGTTACTATGGTAATTGACCCCCCGTCCTCCCCTGTCCTCTCTCATGTGTCATCGTCCTCACACTCGTCGCCCTCTCTTGTCACAGTCTCACTGGTAGTGCCCCCGGAGTCCGGCCCTGTACCCATGATACCTGTCCTCTCGGCTGCGTCTCCATTACCACCTCTACCACCGATCTCACCCTTTGTCCGTGGCGGGCACCTTCATGCCCTACCTGATTTCTCTGGAGCCTCTCACCCGGCTCCATCCACGGCTCACGCGTGCACTGTAGCCTCTGATGCGCAGCGTCCTCCCCAGCAGCCAGCCACGGGCCTTGATGCCCTTGGCCTGGCTACTAGGGTTGTCCATCCCAGCACATGTCTTGGATACTCACTCGTCGCAAGTGGACTTTTTTTCATAACACAAACAGCCCATCGCGTCACGAGAATCACGAAATTCACTCCGACGGCCGAGGGCAAACTGGCCAACTGTCCCGCCCCCAGTGGACATTCTCGAACCTTCTGACAGCTTCGACCATCCTCTCGAACCGACGAACAGAAGTATCACGACCTTTCGGTCGACTTCTCGACAACTCTTGATGAATCCAGGTTTTCAAAAAGTTGCATCGCGCATCTCCACCGTCGATTCTCGAAGACCCCCGACTTCTCGGCGGACCTTCTCAAATCCGACGACTCACGACGGACTCCGCATGCGTCGCTCGACATCCGACCCTACGACCCTGACTATGATTCATTCTTAACTCATCACTTGTACATATATGTTCGACCATTTGGACACTTGTCATCGAGGTACTCTCACCGCTAATTAAAAATTGCTCAAGTGTCCCATATTCTAAATCGTGTTTTGCCTCACAACTTCTACTTGTTCACCATCTATAGTCCGTTCAGCGTAACACTTGGCATCAGAGCGTAGTGGTGCTGGAGAGGCATCTGACTACTTCACCCATCTAGAAGACTACCTTGCACAAGTCTTTAGCGCATCTCGCACGTCAAGACTTTGCAGACTTTGCGGCTATGATGTGTATCGAGCGAGCGCAACCGACGACCAATAGCGGGTCTTTGGCGCCAGCTTTGGTGATGGAGGAGCAGAACGTGCCAATGCACGCGAACCCCAAAGCGACAACAAACGCTGGCATGGCAGGTTTTGCGGGAGCTGGGACTACCCTTACGGTTTCTGCGACCAATCCGGTCACGGACTCGACGGCGATGAACCAACCGCCCTTACCAACAGCCTCGACAACGACAACAGGGACGACAGGTGGCACAAAACGATAGGCATGGATCAACAAGGAATTGGCAAGCAGGATCTCCGTGCTCGAGGGCATCAACAGCCACTTGCTCCAACAGCTCAACGTTGCAATAGAAACACTTCGGAATACAAGCGTGCGTGAAGCAGTGCTCGTTGAGAAAAACTCCCAACTCTTGAGCCAACCCAAAATTTGTCCAACTCCACCAGAATCGATCCGGCCAACTCAAGGGGGCCAACGGTTTGGATGTCGCTGACGACTTTGGAGGTGTACTTCACCACTGCTGGGGTCAATGACAATCAGAAAAAAATTGACCTCGCGGCCGTGCTTTTGCATAGCACTGCGTAAAGGTGGTGGTCTGACCTAAAGACCATCCAACGGCAGCAGGAGACCAGAGGAGCAACATCAATGGCTCAAAGCGCGTGTCTCACATCACCGACCACAAGCATTCTACTCTTGGAGAAAATCAACCCGCAGTGGCGAGACGCGCTGACGCCACCAACCAAATGGAGCAAATTCTTGCGCGCGATGCTCGCACGCTTTGGACGGCTGAACAAAAGGTCTGACGCACGGTACAGACTCTAGCGTCTACGTCAGCAGTCCATTGTGGAGGAGTACACGCGAAGATTCTGTGAGATCATCACTGGAGCAGACATTGTCCCCATCGAACTCTGTTTTCACTACAACACCGGCCTCAAGCAAGATATCCGGTGAGCTATCATTTTATTGGTATCCAAAAGGACTTGCCGCGGATGATCACAGCAGCAAGAGGATCGACAGCACCGACTACAAAGCTTAGATCCAAGAATCATATGGCTAGCAACCTCCTAACCACAATCATCATGGAAATAGAAAAATCCAGCCGATGGACTCTTTTACTCCGATGGAAGTAGACACAGTCGACCATAGATAGACAAGAACCTAGTACAACTGTGGAAAAGTTGGGCACATCGCTCAAAACTGTCAGAGCATGCAACAGGCCAAAAAGGGGAGGGGGTGAATCGTAGAAAAATGAGGTGGGAAACGGCACTGGGTAGGAGTAAAAGGCGCAACTCTTGTCCGCAAGAAGAGATTTGCACCAAACCATCGTCCATTAGAATGGCCCACATTGCCAAAGAGGATTTCTGATGTCGCAAAGTTCGTTGAGGGGTACGTAGACGACCAACAGGGGATACTGCTAAGAGTTCAGGCTCAATGATGCAAAAATCGCAGAATGGTACCAGCACTATTGGATCGGGGAGCTTCACATAGTTTTGTGAGCAACGACATTGTTCGCAATTTGGACTTGTAGACCAAACCAGGAGTGTTTGAAGGAAAACCCGTCGACGGGAAACTACACATACGGAGACTCCAAGAACCGCTACGAGTACAAGTGGAGATCTTCGGGATGTAACGGTCTACAGGTCTTGTCCAATGAGCGATCAAAAAATCATTCTCCGACGAGACCTCCTGTACCGGCATAATCCGCAAGTCGACTAGAACAGCAGCGACGTCTACGTGGAGATTGCCGACGCCAAACAACAACTTCGGCGTACAGGGCAGAAGCCGATAGCCAAAGCAGCAGAGGTGGAAGCAAGAGAGGAGGTCGTAGAAGCCAAAAACTGACAACCAGTGCACTCGATACCGCTCAATGTGGCCAAGCACTCTATATAGAGGGGGGCTCGTGTGTGGCTCATACATCTCGAGGCAATAGGAGAAGCGAAAGTGGCAGCAACTGACTCACCAACGGCCTCATCAGCCTCATCGGCGTCGACGAAGTTCGCGATGGTTCCCAAAGAGTTCACACCACTCATCGAAGAGTTTGCAAACGTCTTCCCCGATGAACTCCCAAAAACCTTACCTGCTCAGCAAAACGTCCACCATCGCATCAAACTGAAGCCAGGCAGCAGACCTACCGTCCGAGGGGCCCATCGGATGAGTGATCCCAAGCTGACCAAGCTGAAAAAGAAGCCCGACGAGATGCTAGGTCAGGGGTTCATCCGCCCTTCCACGTCACCATACGTTGCATTTGTAATATCTGTCAAAAAGAAAACCATTGAAATGTGCATGTGCGTGGATTATTGGGCGTTGAACGATGCTACCATGAAGAACCGCTACCCTCTCCCTTGAGCATTTGAACTTTTCAACCAACTTCGAGGAGCCCAATTTTTTTCAGCAAAATCGACTTGCACAGCGGATATCACCAGATATGCGTGGCAGCCGCCAACATCGGAAAAAACAGCATTCCGAACTCGCTACGAGCACTTTGACTTCACGGTCATGCCGTTTGGACTCACAAATAACCAAGCAAAATTCATGGCGGCAATGAACCAAATTTTCCGTCCGTACCATGATTTTTTGTCATGGTATACCTCGACGACATCATGGTGTACAGCCGCACCCCAGGTGAGCATGATGAACACCTCCCAAAAGTTCTCGAAGTTTTACAAAGAGAGACGTTTTTCAGAAAAATCTTGAAATGCGACTTCGTTCGTCGTTCGATCGAGTTTTTGGGTCACGTGATCAATGGTGGACGGATCACCATGGATCCAAAAAAAGTGGCAGCAGTCGCTGATTGGCCGACGCCGACCAACGTTTGAGAATTTCAAGTATTTCTCGGATTCTGCACTTACTACCGGCAATTTGTGAGGGATTACTCGCGAGTGTCAGTGTCTCTTTCCGACCTCACTCGAAAAGAAAACAAGTGACGGTGGGGAGACAGCGAACAAGAAGCGTTCACCGCTTTGCAGAACGCTCTAACCTTGGCGCCAGCCCTACAATTAGCCGATCCAACGATCGACTATGTCATGGCTATGGTCGCATCAGACCAAGCCATTGGCGTGATTCTTCTACAAGAAAATGGCAACAATGAAAAACCAGTTGCCTACATGCCTCAAAAACTGCGAGGACCGGAACTCAACTACGCGGTCCACGAAAAGGAGATGCTAGCGTTGTGCACGCATTCAAGACGTGGCGATGTTACCTGGAGTGTCACCAATGCATTGTGCGCACCGACCACTGTGCATTAAAAGATTCGAAGACACAGCATAATCTCAACCGACGTCAAACCTGATGGATGGAGTTCCTTGAATCCGGGTTCAACTACAAAATCGAGTACCGACCAGGAAAATTCAATCTGGCGGACGCACTCAGCCGCCGACCAGATTTAACAGCCGACGTGACAACCCTACAACTGCAGCAACACCCCTACCTCGAGCAACTGTTTGCACAAGGCTATGATCAGCATGGCGGATATGATAAAACTAGGTTCTAATTCGACGCACCTTATTGGCGACACCGCTTCACTTGCCAGGTGGTCATACCCCGGAACGACGAACTTTGACGCATGCTACTCGAAGAATGCCACGACACCGGTCCAGGTGGACACTTCAGAGAGGACGCTGAAAAAGCTGACAAAAAACTACTGGTGGGACAAAATGCAATCCGATGTGGCCAACTTCTGCAAAACCTGTGACACCTGTCAGCGACAGAAATCTCGTCGCACGAGGCCACCCAAACTTCTACAACCACTCCTCGTTCCGACGGAATCATGGGCAGACATCTCCATGGACTTTGTCACCGGATTACTGATCACACCCGAAAGATATGACGCCATCCTCGTGGTTGTCGAAAGGTTTTCCAAAATGTCCAATTTCATCCTGACAACGACCACCGTCACCGCCAAAGAAACAGCAAGACTGTTTCTAAACAACATCGTACGGCTACCCGGCGTGCCCAGAACCATCATGAGCAACAGAGACGATCGATTTACCAGCCGTTTTTGGCGCGAACTGATGACTCGCTACGGAAGTAGAATTCAACTCTCGATGGTGTTTCATCCTCAAATTGATGGTCAAACCGAGCAAACAAATCAGAAGCTCAAACAATTGCTCCGAACACTATGCGAACCTCATGGGACGGATTGGGGATAAAAACTCCCGACCGCCAAAATCACATATAATTTGGCAGTTTCCACCGTAACAGGTAAAACTCCATTTGAAGCGGTACATGGAAAATTTCGCGCCACACCTGCCGGACTACAAAGTCGCAGCAATATTCCAGCAGTCGACGTTCAATGACGCGACTTCACCACCATCTGGGAGGAAACACAACACACCCTCGGGAAGACTCAACCGGTGATGGAGAGAGCGGCTGATCAACATCGGAGTAGCAACATCTTCATTGCAGGCGATTGAGTCCTCCTCAGTTCGGCGAACATCAAGCTTCGAGGATCTGAATGTTCGAAGCTCAAACCACCATGGTTGGGACTGTTTAAGATCAAAGGCATGCAAACCCCGGTGGTTGCGTGACTAAAACTCCCCGACACTATGCATATTCATCCGGTATTCCATGTCAACAGACTCAAGCACAACCGAGTACCCATAGAGTACTTTCTTGGCAGAGATGGCCCTCCTTTGCCTCCTGTTCAACTAGACGAAGACACGGAGTGTTGGTTTTTGCGCATCTCTCATTGTTCTCTGTTGTGTCCTCCCGCCTTGTGTACATCAGCGTGTAGATCATTGATGACGAGACTCGACACTACAGGAGTGTCGTCCGGTGGAGCCGTCGCATGATGAGGCCTACTCGCATTTCGTTGGAGCCTCCTCCCTCCCGCGACATGCTCGGCTCCATCGGCAGGCCTCCTCGGCGGTCAGGCTGCCGACGGTCACTACCACCGCAGATGCTGTCTGCATGCTCCTAGCGCTGGTTCTGACTGTGCCATCACGTTTGCAGCATCATGCTCTGCCTAGGGTCCGTGTCTCTTACCGCGTGGCACTGTTTGGCATCGTGGACCGTCGTAGGCACTACCAGGGTTTGGGCAGCCATAACTCTTTGCTACTGATTTTCTAGCTGATTCTGACCGCACGACTGCGTTCACAGCTTTGGTATCATGGTATGGTCTAAATTTTAGGCAAAATGGACGACGCCCGGGTTTTGGGCTATCGGGCGTCTGGCAGGGCTCACGGAGAAAACCCTGCCTGCCAGAAAATAGGTCTAGGACTACTTTCTGATTGGCCAGTAAGCTGAGTAATAAGTTCTACACTAGTGGGGGGGAGCTAGAACTTGGAGGGGTCTCCCATTGTTACTCATTCTTCATTCCTAATCAGTCACTTTCAGTTTTCAGCTACTTTCTGGCGCTAACACTGGCGCGCACATTTATGAGTAACAAACCCAGAGCATCTAGACAGTCTCTAGAGCAGTAGACTGAGGGGGCAGCAGAATTAAGCAACTAGCGTGGAAGCCCGCATGCTGCATCAACAATGCTGCTGCCCCAACGTGCTGCCTAGTTTTACCTTTTGGTATCACAGCCATAGCGTAGTAGCAGCAGCACAAGACTGGTGTACAGGTGCCAGACAATGCCAGGGGACCCCATACGTGCCAGTGCAGGAGAAATGCTTCCGGGTTTTTTCCGGCAGCATTGATACGCCTGATGGCGGCATGAGATTTTTTCCCACGGCCACTAGACCTGGGGAAATGCTGCTGGATTTTTTTTCGCAGCACTAACCTCCATGCGTGACGCGAGGAGGTGAGCGGCAGGCCGTGTCTGACACCTGCAGGCAACAACGCACGCGGCGACGTCACCTAGGTGTAGTGACTGGCACCAGCAAGCACCAGTAGTAGCCTGGAGCAGCAGCAGCAGGCAACTACAGCAAGCAGTTGCAGCAGCAGCCAGCAGTAGTCGCGTGCAGTAGCAGCAGCCGGCAGCAACAACAGCCGGCAGCAACAGCAGCTTGCAGTAGCTCGCAGCAGCAGCAGCAGCCGACAGCAGCAGCGGCTTGTAGCAGCTTGCAGTAGTAGCAGTAGCCCAGAGCAGCAAGCATCAATGGCGGCAAGCAGCAACAGCTCGTAGCAGCAGTAGTAGATGGAGCGAGCAGCACCAGCACTAGTGAGCAGTAGTAGCAGTAAGATCCAGCAGCTGCAACAGCAAGCAACAGCAGCAACTGAGTGTAGCAGGAGCAACCGCGAGCAGCAGCCGGTAGCAGCCAGCAGCAGCTAGTGTTGCTCGCAGCCCGCAGCTCGCTACGAGCAGCGGGCTGCAAACAACGAGCCCACTCCTCACTCTGAGCAGCCAGCTGCTGGAAACAAGCAACGAGTTTGCTGCTCGCAGCTCGTTGTCCACAGCGAGCAACGAAGCTCGCTGGGCCATAGGAGAAGGAAGAAGGAACAAAAGAGGAGCTAACAAAAAAACTCCCCCACCCTAGTAGCATCAACCATAGCTACTACGGCAGCCACAACACTCGTAGTAGTGCATAGTAGCAGCAACAACGATAGCAGCTGCTGCTACAACAGCAGCAGTAATAGCAGCAGCAATTGCTGCTACCACAGTAGTCGCAACAACAGTAGCAGCAGCAGTAGTAGTAGCAGCTGCAACAACAGCAACAACAGCACTAGTAGTAGTAGTAGTAGCAGTAGTTGTTGCTGCCATAGTAGCCGCAGCAGCAACAATAGCAGCAGCAGCAACGGCAAGTAGCGAAAGTGAAAGCAACAACAACAGTAGTGGCATCAACAATTGCAGTCGCTACAGCTATGCAATAGCGGCCCTCACCATAGCCACTGCTGACATCAACATCCATCCTCTAACGTCCTTGCTGATGTCACTACTAATGTCATCAACAAAGAAAGGGGGCAGAAGGGTGGGGAAGAAACTTCATCGCAGCAGCAGTAGCAAATTACACCGCAGCAGCTGTTGACGCCAGCCGTCCTAGGCTGACGTCACTGCTGACTTTAGCAACACACAAAACACACCAAAAGAAAACAAAGAGAAGGGGGCACCAAAACCATGGCTAACAGCCCTAGTGAGGAGGGGTCCATCTCCGTTTGGGGGACCTCCAAGGGGGATACCCTCCCCTGTTTCTTGTAGCAGCAGCAACAGCAGCAGCAGGACCAGGAATAGTAGTAGTTGCAGCTGCAACACGAGCAGCAGCAGCAGCAGTAGCAACAGCAGTCCACAGGCGTCGTTGTTGGCACCTTTGACCCCCTGACTACCATTCAGCAACAGCTCGCCGCCCTGATGCAACAGCTTGTAGCACTGTAGCCACTGGCCTCACAGACTCTGTCCTCTTGGACACACCAGCCTGGCTGTGTCCGCTACCACGCATTACCTGGGGCAGCAGCAGACTCAGCACCAACGGCAGACAGTTCTGGAGTTGGGAGCTCAGCCTCCGCATCTGAGAGCTCAGCTTCCTCAGGATTAAGGAAGCTCACCTGGAGTCCCGTCTCCAACGCACAGAGCCCTCGCCTCCCTTGCCATCGCTTCCGTGGCAGTCGCTTCCCCCGCAGCCGCTTCTTCCTCCACTAGCTCCTCATTGCCGGGGAAGAAGAAGCGTCGGAGCAAGAAGGGCAAGGGTCAGCAGCAGCAGAAGTAGCAACAATAGTCGACTTGGTCCAGTAGTGGCTCGGTTTGCCACAATTGTGGCCAGCCAGGGCACGGGTGGTACACGTGCCAGCTACTAACAGACGAGGCACACATCATCGCCACCATGCGTTGCCAGCGGGAGCGCCGTATCGCCTCTTCCACCGCAGTTGTTGCTACCCCTAACGCCTTGACCCCGACGAGCGGCTCCACTCCTCCGACAGCGACACCGGTCCCGCCGACACCAGCTCCTCAGCAGTATCATCCGCAGCCATCGGCGCCTCCATACCCTACACCAGGATAGTCCTCCCTCTATTTGGGCTCCGGCGCCATCGCTCTGCACTCAGTCTACACTTCCGGGCCATCCACGCGCGAGCGTCAGCTAGAGCAATTCATTGCACTTCAGCTTGGCCTGCCTCGCCATCCCCCCCGGGGAAGTGCGAGTTGCATCACCTCCTGGTCGCCCCCATTGCCCTACATGACTGAGCTTGAGCTGCGGTCGTGTCCTACTTCCTCGTCTGTCTCGCCATCCCCTATGATCTCCTCTGCCCCTTTTTGTGACGACGTCGCATGGCTTGATGATTGGCAGTCTCGGTTTGCGCCCCCTTCCACCGCGTCCGCATCTCTCGCTTGTTGCCATGTGATTGATAGTGATCTGGCGACACCGGTCCAGGACCCTGCCGAGACCTGGATCATCGTCTCTGGAGCCATGTACCACATGACGGCCTCTTACGAGGCCTTCAGTATGCTTAGTCCTATTGGCAATGTCTCCGGGGTCCGGACAGGCTCCGAACAGGTGTTACCTGTCTGTGGTGTCGGCGTCGTTCATTTCTGTGGTACTGCCAGTGATATCTTCTTGACCAATGTCCTCTTTGTCCCAGGTCTTGAGCTCAGCCTTCTGTCTGTTATTGCCCTTGACCGCATGAGCATGGCCGTTGTGGACTCGTGTGGTGTTGGCACTGTGTTGTTGCGTCCGTCCGGTCTTGTCGTTTCGCACGCCACCGCCCGTGGCAACCTGTGGCACGTACCTTGTCTGTCCTCCTCTCCTTCTGTCCCCTCCTCTTCGGCCGCCACGGGCCATGTGTTTGTCACCAACACGCTCTCTCCACAGCACACCCGACTCTTTCATCGCCGCCTTTGCCACGTCCACTCTGCTGCCGTAGACAGCATTCTCCGCTCCCAGCCGGCCAAGGGCCTTGACCCGGAGACTTTCCCTCTCTCGTGCCCCACAAAGTGTGTTGATTGCGCTCAGAACAAGATGCACCGGTCCACATACCCTCTGTCCTCCTCGCGTGCACCTGCCCTTCTAGACCTGGTCTATTTTGATGTCATGGGTACTCTCTCTACCGAGTCTGTCAGAGGGCACAGGTGATATGTCTGCACCCTCACGGACGACTACTCTCGTTACCGTTGGGTCTTCTGCCTTCGATAAAAGAGCGATGTCCCCCGTGCCATTCAGGACTGGATTGTCCTTGCGAAGTACGAGTGTGGTTGATCTCCTTGCTGCTTTTGCTTTGATCGCGGTGGTGAGTACATGGGCGAGACCACGACTTTCCTCACCTCCCGCGATATCTATCACGAGATTTCCGCGCCCTACACGTCCGCCCGGAACGGCGTCTCTAAGCGGTGGAATGGTACCATGGCTTACGCCGTCCGCACCATGCGGGTTGAGTCTGGCCTCTTCGTTGGCTTCTATTTTGATGCCATGGCCTACATGATGTGGGTCTGGAACCGGATTCCCCATGGACCCCTTCCCTGTCAGTCCACGCCGTACCAGCACTGGTGCGGTCATTCAACGAGCCGACCTCCGCCCTGCTCACGTGTGGGGCTGCGTGGCCATTGTGTGGGTGCCTGTCCCGTAGTAGGGCGACAAGCTCGCCCTTTGCGTGTGTCCTTGCACCTTTCTTGGTGTCTCTGGTCAGTCCAAGGATTGGCGCTTCTGGGACCCCTCCCGCCAGTACATCGTCCAGTACCGCGATTCCCTCTTCTTTGAGGACTTGTTTCTGCGCAATCTTGTTTACTCCGGCTCTTAGGTGTCCCTCCCGTTGTGTGGGGGAGTGGTGAGTCCGTCCTCCGTCATGTCACTTCCGGGAGGCACATCACTTCGTCCCTCCAAGCAGGCAACCCCCGTCGCGCCCGCTGACCCCTCCGAGCCAGCAGCCCTAGTCTCGCCCACGGGCCCCTTCAAGCCAGCAGCCTCAATTGCGCCCGTTGGCCCCTCCGAGCCAGCAGTCCCAGATGCTCCCGCTGGCCATTCCGAGCCAGCAGCCCTAGTTGCGCCCGCTAGCCCCTCCGGGCCGGTTGTCCCAATCGCGTCCACTAGTCCCTCCGGGCTAGCCACCCCAGTCGTGTCCACTGGTCCCTCTGGGCCAGCCCCCCCAGTCGCGTCCACTAGTCCTTCCAGGCAAGCTGCCCCAGTCGCGCCCGCCGGCCCCTCCGGGTTGGCGGCCCCAGTTGCGTTCGCTGGCCCCTCCGGGCTAGGAACCCCAGTCGCGTCCGCTGGTCCCTCTGGGCCAGCAACCTCGTCCGCCTCCGTCGGCCCATCAGACTCGGTGCCATCTCCCGCCCTGCCGCACTACACGCATGGACCAGGCGCCAGCCTCCAACGCAGACCATCAGTGAACGCGCAGACCGCAGCACCTCGCCCAGTGGCATCTTGGCCCCTTGTCACGTCACGTGTTTCTTCCACTCCTACGGTCGTTAGTGGGGACCTTGGCACTAAGGCCCTCTGCCTGACCACTTTGGCTATCATTGCAGATCTTCATCCTGGCTCTGCATTGGGCTACGCCATGCTTCATCACGAGCATCGGCATGTTGTCGTGGCTGCACTGGTATGCATCCCACCTGGATCTCGAGATGCACACGCTCTCTCACTCCGCTCCATAGCATGCCGGAGGACCAGCCACCCTACGCGAGGCTCAAGCCTCCCTTGAGGCCGCACACTGGGATGCTGACTGCGCTGACGAGCTCGCTGCTATCCAACAGCACCAGGTGTATGACCTCGTCGACCTCCCTCCAGGATTGAAGGCCATCGGTGCCAAGTGGGTCTTTCAGCGCAAATGGAAGTTCGACGGTTCCTTGGACAAGTACAAGACCCGCCTCACAGCGAAGGGGTTTGCTCAGGTCCCTGAGGTCAATTAAGACCAGATTTTTTCCCAAGTTGGCTGATTCTCCACGAGCCGGGCGCTCTTCATCCTGGTTGCCTAGCATGGATAGGAGCTGCATCAGATGGACGTGAGTAACGCCTTCCTCCATGGTTCACTAGAGGGTGAGGAGCTCTACATGGTGCAGCCTCCACACTTCGACGATGGTACTAGGAGAGTCTGGCAGATGTGAAAGGTCCTCTACGGCGTGAAACAGTCGCCCCGGTGCTGGAACCAGGAGATCAGCAACACGCTCCTTTGCAAAGGCCTTCAGTGAAGCACCGCTGACCTCACACTGTTTGTCAGCCCTCGAGGCCAGACCCTCGCCGTTGTCCTGGTCTACGTCAACGACCTCCTCATTGCGTCGCCTGACATGGGTGCCATCCAGCGTGTCAAGGACCTGCTGCACACCACCCACCAGATGAAGGATCTCGGGTCTGCCCAAGTCTTCCTGGGCATGGAGCTTGAGCATGATCGCTCCTAGGGCATTGTGCACTTCCATTAGGCTACCTATGTACAGACCCTGTCCACTCGCTTTGTCGAAGACATGCCCCTCGTGCCCAGCGCATCTTCATCCATGTCAATTGATGGCCAGGTGAAGCTGAAGAGTCTTGACCCAGCCGTTGTGGGGGAGCCAGTCAACGTGACCACATATCTGCGAGTCATTGGGTCACTAATGTTCCTCATGAAGACGACGCGCCCAGACATCGCATTCGCCGTCAACCTCCTGGCTGAGTTTTCTGAGGAGCCGCGTCACCTCCACTTTGAGGCCCCAATCCAGGTACTACGCTACGTCGTCTTGACTCCTCGGCGAGGTCTCATGTTCCGCCGCAATCCGTTTGTCATCGCGGTGGGCTACACCAATAGTGGTTGGGCCGGCAGTCGAGACGGCAAGAGTCGCACAGGCTGGATCTTTCTGATCGGCGGCACAGTTGTGTCTTGGCATAGTGGCAAGCAGGGGTGCATTGCACGCAGTACTACTGAGGCTCAGTACGTAGCCCTTGGCACAGGCGTGTGTGAGAGTGTGTGGTTGCGTCGTCTGTTGTCCAAGTTGCGTCAGTGCGTCGCATCCATCACGTTGCATTGTGAAAATGAGAGTGCCATGGCCATTGCTAACAATGACGGCGTGCATCACACACGGACAAAGCACATCAACGTTGAGTATGACTATGTGAATTCACTGTTGCATGACGGCAGCATCAGCATTGTGTGGGTTGAGACAGCACGGCAGCTGGCACATTTCTTGACCAAGGCACTGAAGCGCGACTCGTTCAAGAAGGCTGTGATTTCGGTTGGCATGCGTCCGTGAGTGGCTCTCTTTGTCCCTGCCTGCATCTGTGCGTACCCTGGGGGAGTCTGGTTGTTGACTGTGTCTCTGCCCGCCCTGCTAGCTACTGAGCTTACCACCTCTAGCAGAGAAGCCGCGAAACCAAAAATCTTACAAAGATTTTTAGGCCTTCTTCCTTTGCTGACATGTGTCATGCACCCCAAACTTAATCAAGCAGACACTTCACCTTCAAGAGTACTAACGCCTTAGCACTACATCTCAAGAAGAGCTCAAGTCGTCACTACGCAAGAGAGAATCAAGCAAGGGTTGATTGATCAGCATGCAACACAAGTCCTTTTATAGCTGTCTATCCAGTCCTAGAACTCAAAAGCAAATTCCTGGGAAGTGGCCTGAACCAGCCACGTCACCAATAGACTTGCATTGTGGGCTGGACACATAAGCATCCTAGTGTCAAGCTAACAGACCAACCATGTAGCGTCCAAGAAGCTACGGACTTTCTTTCTTGGAAGCTTCCACAACAAACAAGATATGCATGGGGCCAGGATCGAACTCATGACCTCTCACTTGGCCAAATAAACAAATTGGCCAAGGTAACCATTCACCCACATGGTTTACTCACAGGTTACATCTCACAAGAGACAGAGCATAGTTGAGTCACACTACAACGGATCTAGGGATCATACCTCCACAAGGGGCAGAGCATTCCTGATCCGTCCTAAAACACTAGACAAGGGGCAAAAACATTCAACACGCCCATGTGCACTATGCCTGTGAGTCATGGGGGAGTGTTGGTTTTTGCACATCTCTCATTGTGTTTTGTTGTGTTCTCCCGGCTTGTGTACATCAGCGCGCAGATGACTGACAGCGGGACTCGACTCTGCTGGAGTGTCGTCCAGTGGAGCCAAAGCACGTTGAGGCCTACTCGCAGTTTGCTGGAGCCTCCTCCCTCCGGCGATGTGCTCAGCTCCATCGGCAGGCCTCCTCGGCGGTCAGGCTGCCGGCGGTCACTACCACCGCAGATGCTGTCTGCATGCTCCCAGCGCTGGTTCTGACTGTGCCATCACGTCTGCAGCATCATGCTCTGGCTAGGGTCCGTGTCTCTTGCTGTGTGGCACTGTTTGGCATCGTGAACCGTCGTATGCACTGCCTGGGTTCGTGTAGCCATAACTCTTTGCTGCTAAGTTTCTAGCTGATTCTGACTGCACGACTGCGTTTGCAGCGTTGGTATTATGGTATGGTCCAATTTTGAGGCAAAACGGACGACGTCCGGGTTTTGGGCTGTCAGGCGTCTGGCAGGGCTCACCGAGAAAACCCTGCCAGCTAGAAAACAGGTCTAGGGTTATTTTCTGATTTGATGGTTAGCAGAGCAACAAATTCTACACTAGTGGGGGGGAGCTAGACCTTGGAGGGGTCTCCCACTGTTGCTCATTCTTCATTCCTAATCAGTCACTTTCAGTTTTCAGGTGCTTTCTTGTGCTAAGACTGGCGCGCGCATTTCTCAGAAACAAACCCAGAGCTTCCAGACTTAGTCTCTAGAGCAACAGACTAAGGGGGCAGCAGACTTAAGCAACTAGCGTGGATGCCCACACGCTGCATCAACAACGGTGTTGCCCCAACTTGCTGCCTAGTTTCCCTTGATGGTTGGGACCGTTTGAGATCAAACTCATGCAAACTTCGGTGGTTGCGTGACTCAACTCTGCGACACTATGCACATTCTTTCGGTGTTCCATGTCAACAGACTCAAGCACTACCGAGTCTCCGGAGAGTACTTCCCTGGCAGAGATTAAAGGACAGCTTCCTAGCACTGCAGTCGCTGGCGTGGCAGTACAAGCTGGCCAGCTAACTCACTAGCGCACACAGGTGGAGGTGAGAAGAGCAGGGGGTTGGCTAAGGACATAAGCACTAGTGTCAGAAGCTGCAAATACTGAAATTGTGCAGAGAGAAATGACAACTGAGGTCTGAATAGCCTAAATAGTGTCATGGACCTAGTGGATGCACACACATGCGGCGCAGAAGGGCGCTATTTTTCTAACAAGACAAAACAGTGGTAAATACACAATTTTGGCCATAACTCCCTACAGACACATCAAAACGACGAGCCGTTTGAACTTGATCGACGAGATACAGGGTCACATCGACCTGCTCCCCCAGGTCAGCTACGTTATCCACCTTCAAGGCGGCCAGTCCCAGGAGTCATGGGCGTGGAGGCTATGCGGACGGCAGCGAGGAGGTCGGCAAAGCGCTCCACCACAGTCCTTGCGTAGCGTCCCTGATGGACACGGAGTGTGCGGCGAACACGGTCGTGCACGATCTCCATCCCCAAAAAAGACAGAGGCCTCACTGAGATCTTTCATCTTAAAGGCCGAGGAGAGAACGGCCTTGGCAGCGTTCATTGCTCCCAGGTCGGGTGAGGCAATCAAAAGATCGTCAGCGTAGACGAGGATGGCAGCGAGTGGTGCTGGGGACTGTGAGAGGAATGGGGATGGGTCAGCATCACTCTGAACGTACCCAGCGCATCTTAGCGTGCTGGTGATCTCCTCATTCTAGCAGCGAGGTGACTGTTTCAGCCCGTACAAGGCCTTCCGCAATCGGCACATGCGGCCGGTGCCATCCTCAAAGCCGTGTGGCTGAACCGTGTAGATCTCCTCCTCAAGGTCCCCGTTCAAGAACGCATTGTTGACATCCATATGATGCAGTTCCCAGTCGTGCTGTGCCACTTGGCTCAGCAGCGTGAGCGTGGTTGTCAACCACCCAACAGGGACAAAGGTCCCGGTGTAGTCCACGCCAGGGACCTGAGAGAAGCCCTTTGCTGTCAGGCGTGCTTTGTAGCACTCCATAGTGCCGTCAGGCTTGAGCTTCTTGCGTAGAACCCACTTGGCCTTGATGGCCTTACAGTTCCTTGGCAAGTCTACCAGCTCAAAGACGCCGTGCTCTCAGATGGCATCGAGTTCAGCCTGGCAGGCATTGCACCATTGCTCAGCGTGGAGGCTGACAAGGCTTCAGGCAGACTGGTGGGATTAGGAGACAGCAATGGTGCACTGCATGTAGCCAGGGCATACGCCTCAGACGGAGGGTCGACCGTCACCAGGGACTCAGCGGCGTCACGAGCAAGACCGCGCTCATGCGCAAGTAGTGCCATACCAGTGGCACAGCCAGGGTGAACCTCAGCGAGGCCGCGAGCATCAGGCCGAGGGCCTTCATGCCCGGGTCACCGCTGACGACACTTCGTGTGGGGCGAGGGCGGAGACGTCTGCCATTTGCCCGTGTGTAGGGGTCCGACGGGGCATGAGCAGTGGGTGTTGCTATCTCACATGCCGATGTGGACTGCATGGCAGGCGTGCCACTTGAGGCTAGCATGGCTTCACCAGCCAAGGACAGGCCCATAGCGGACGCAAGCACGTCCGCGGTCGGAGGTAAGGACGGCTCAGAGCCAGACACAGATGCAAACGCAGGATCAGGCAAAGCCTCAGACACGGAAGCCATCGGAAGATCAGGAAGAGCCTCAGACGTGGAGGGAGACGCAGACGCAGACTCAGACACGGGCGAGAGCGGAGAGTCGGGGGCAGAGGAGCGAGCCGCAGCCGGGGCAGGGCTGGGGGTGCCAGTGGGCACAGCCTCTGGGTACAGCCCCTGGGGAGTCGGCGACGGAGTGGCCGTACTAGCCGGGGGCACTGTGCCGACCATGACAGGAACCTCTCCCACACTGCGGGGTCCGACACATCCAGGAGCATGAGCACCACTCACAGCGTTGATGCGAGCAAGGTCACGGAAGGCGAGATGCTCGAAGAAGAGAGCGTCACGGGACTCCACTATGCGGCGTCGATCAGGGTCCTAAAACCGACAGGCCTTTGACCGTGGGGCGACGCCGACGAAGGCGCAGATGCGGTCCCGTAGAGAGAGCTTGCTCCATTGTTGCTCTGGTGTGAACCAGACGCAGTCAAGAGAGCCCCTGACATGAGCCACATGCAGATCTTCGCGACGCCCATACCACAGCTCATAGGGCGTGCGGTGACCAGGGAGGGGCCCGTGGGGAATGCGGTTCTAGACCCAGGTCATGTACGCCATGCCCTCGAAGGCAAAGGCCTAAGGCATGACTCTTGCGGTGCGCATGGTGCGGACCGCATCCTCCATGGTGCGGTTCGAGCGCTCAGCGACACCATTCTGCTGGGGGGTGGCAGGAGCGGAGAGGTCGCGGAAGACACCAAGCTCGGTGAAGGAGCGGGCCAGGTCTCTGAGGTACTCACCGCCACAATCTGAGCAAAAGGTCTGAAGGCGATGGGGAGACTGACGCTCGGCCTTGACCAGCCAAATGCAGACCGCAATGGCGGCATCGCTCTTCTGACGCAGACTATAGACCCAACGCATACGCTTGAAGTCATCAATCAACTTCAGGACGTACCGATCGCGGTCCTCGTGAAACTCGACAGGGAGCGTACCCATGTGGTCAGAGTGGACAAGCTCCAAGGGCCAACGAGCCCTGGAGACAGACATAGGATAGGTGGACCGGTGTATTTTGCCTTCAGCACAGGCCAAGCAGACGGTCGTGGACGGCGCCTCGAAGGACGCCGCATCGAGACCAAGAGCAGGATGAGTGCGGATCAGCATGTCGACAGCCCCTAGGTGCACATGACAGAGGCGTTGATGCAAGAGACAGTGGTGCTCGGGGGATAGAGCACCAGTGACAAAAACACGAGCACTTGGAGACGGAGGCAAAAGGGGGGTCACTCGTAGAGGACCCAGAGATGTGATACAGATCATCGACGACCGTCCCATTGAGAACGGTCTCCTCGGTGTCGCGCACAAAGATGCGACCATCAACAGTTGTGTGCGTGACACCCAGGCCCATCTTGGTGCAAGAATGGACAGATAGCAAGCTGAGTTCCAGATCAGGGACAAAGAGGACGTCGGAGATGCATACGGGATTAGCGGGCCCGGTGAACTGCACAACCCCAGCACCCTGGACAAGGACTTCATGGCCAGCTACAGTGTGGACAGAGAGAACAGTGCTAACAGGATGCAAGACAACGAAGGCGTCACGTCGACGCATCACGTGATGGATGGCACCAGAGTCAACGATCCAGGTGGCGTAGGTGACACACGTACAAGGGGCAATGTGGCACTTGACGACGGAACAAGGGACGGCAGCAGGACGCTCGGCGGGGGACACGACAAGGCGACCACCGGAGCTCACATGAGAAGCATGCAACCAAGACACATCATCAAGTCCGTCACGTGCACGCGGCTGGGAATGGGTATCACCATAGCCATCATCACGCAACGACACAGACAATCCACAAGCGGTAGGACCCCTCGACTCAGTCAACTCACTTGCACCTCCCTGAGATGAGCGCAGGGCAAGAAGCTGGTGCAGCTCGACAATCGTCCTGTCGCGTTTGGCGAGCGCCTGGTCGCGAGGATCCGCGGAGGAGCCTGCTATGGCGGCGGACTCCTCTGGGACGGCGGAGGTAGTGGCGGCCGAGCGGGCGGTCGCACCGGACGTCTGGTGCATGCGCGCCTCGTGCGCATGCTATAGCCCACGGGTGATCTTGGCCCGGTCCAATGGGCGGCCTGTTAGGCAAGTCCAGTCGGGGTAGCGATGGTCACTCCCGCATTTGAAGCACACGAGCCAACAGCCTGTCGTGCTACCAAAGCTGCTGCTGCCACTGCTGCTGCTACTGCCGCCGCTGCTGGTGTTGCTCTTGCTGCTGCTGCTGCGGCCGACACTGTTAGTGCTTGTGCCGCTGCTGGTCCCGACGCTGGAGCCACCACCTGACGATTTGTAGCTCTTCTTCCCTTGATCTAGAGTCGTTGTTGCTGTAGACGGCGGGGTGGAGGACGTGTCGGCAACTACAGCATAAGCGCAACTACGACGAGCGCAGTTTGTGACGTCCATGCAGGAGACCTCCAGGAAGTGGAGGGTGGCCTAGCGCAGTAGGGTCCCATCGCTCGCCATGTCGTGAAGCAGAGTCTAGTCGAAGTTGCTGAAGACGCGCGCGTAGTCGGGGTGGATGCCATAGAGGATGATCTGGAGGGTGGAGTACTGCGCAGGTGCATCGTCTCCCAACTCCTCGTACAACTGGATCACCCGGCGCTAGTAGTCAGCTGCGGACTCCTGTGTAGTGTGGCAGAGGGAGTTGAAGTCGGCAAGGCACTGGGACGTCAGCGCCAAGGTGGCGCCCTAAAAAGAGTGACAGCCGGTGCCCATGCCTCACGAGGGTCAGCTCCCGAGCCGGTCAGCGGATCGCCAAGGAACCGACTGAAGTCTTTCGTGAAGTCGGGGACGGCTTTCATCAGGCCGGAGGCGGCGCAGACCGCCATCTGTGTTTGGGTAGGGTCAGACGCCTGATATGGGGTGAGCTAGTAGGCGAGGACTCCTTTGCTGATGGCCCACATGCAAAAGTGCGGTTCACAAGACTTGAAGTCATTCCTAGTCCGGAAGATAGGCGGGTCTGACTCAAACCACTTGGGTGGCTTGACCGTCGGTAGAGCGACGGTTGAAGCCACTGCGGGACCAGGCATAGAAGAGGCAACCTCCTTGTCCAGGCAGGCCTGTAGAGCTAGCTCCTCAAAGCTCAGAGGGCGGCGGATGAGCCCAGGTCGGCGTCAACGTTGGAGCTCGTGCCGTGGAGTGCGACATTGACCTCACGCGCTCTGCGGCACGCCTCCAGGCGGATGAGGCCTGCTCGGAGCAGCTCCTCCTCACCCTCCTTGCCAAAGTCGGAGAGGGTCTCCACAGCCTCATCTTCATTGCCGCCGTGAGCGCGATGGTCCTCGTCCGGGTCTACAAACGGGTGCTCCTGCTGCTCCTCGGACTGTTGATGCTGAGGCAGTAGGCCCCTGATCAGGTCCTGCAGGTCAGCCAATGTGCTCACCTGGCACGCCAAGGTTGTTGGACTCGGTGGCCGCTATTGCTGCTGCTGTTGCGGCTACTGCTGCTGCCGCTGCTACTGCTGCTGCTGCTGTTGTTGCGACTGCTATTGCGGCTGCAACTGCTGCTGCTGTTGGTGGTGCTGCTACTGCCGCTGTGGTGACAATGGCAGCGGCCGGCGTTGGCCACTGACGGAGCTACCCTTGGCGGCTGCGTCGGTGGCGATGCTGGCGAGGGTTTGTTTTGAAGGTTGGTTGCCTGGAACCCCGCTGTTTTCTGTTACAGAAACATCAACCGGAGTTGCCACCGCGGAATGTCACCGCGGAGCGGTCACCGCGAAGTCACTGTGAAGACGTCACCGCGGATCCATCACCGCAAGTTTTTATTCAGGCGGAATCCCACGGTTTCTGCCGTGGAATAGCAGCCGCGGCCGCGCAGACACGGAACGCGGTGGGGTGCCGCAACCTGCCGGGGCACCCTCGTTGGTACGTTCTGCAACCACCGCGGGGCTCTCGAGGCTCGCGATCGCAGAACGTCCGTGGAACTGTCGCAGACTCGCGGCCGCGGAGCACCGAGGGGGACCACCGGCGGAACACCGACGCGTTCCAGAACCACCGCGGAGATTCCACCGCGGAGTGTCGCGGATCCTCGGAACGCCGTGAAACTGCCACGGTACAATCACCGCAGGGTCGTCACTTCGGAACTACGCGAGTAACCATGGCAGAGGCGCGGCACTGTTGACGCGTTCCATTGTAGCCACGGAGTTGCCGCGTCTGCCGCGGGGTTCGCGTCACCGCGGAGTACCTGGAGTTTTTCCGCAAAACGACGTCTGCTGTCGCGGACTGCCCGCGAGCTATCGCGGATGTTTTAAGAAAACGGTCGGAAATGTGGTGGGTCCTCCCAGGACCTCTCGCCTTAACAGTGGACGCTGCTACTGCTGCTACTCACGGCAACGGCTGCAGTCGCTCACTGGTACTACGGTTGCTTCGCCTCTACTACACAAATGTGCGAGCACTGGGTCGCTACTTTGATACCATAAAGGAAAGCTTACTAGCACTACTGTCGCTAGCGTGGAAGTACAAGCCGGCCACCTAACTCACTAGCACACACAGGTGGAGGTGAGAACAACAGGGGGTTGGCTAGGGACACAAACACAAGTGTCAGAAGTTGCAAATACTGAAATTGTGCAGAGAGAAACGACAACTGAGGCGTGAACAGCCTAAGTAGTGTCATGGACCTAGTGGATGCACACACTTGCAGTGCATAAGGGCGTTGTTTTTCTAGCAAGACAAAACAGTGGTAAAAACACAGTTTTGGCCATAACTCCCTGCAAACACGTCAGAACGACAAGCCATCTGAACGGCCGCATCGACGAGGTCTACGACTTGATAGGCTGCACGCCTATGTGCTGTCCCACAACACGAGTTTGCAAAATAGAAGCGTTTTCTGGGCGCCTGTCGCCGCCGGCCGCCGGTCGTCTGGCACCGTCGCCGGTCTCAGGGATCTGCACGTCAATGGAAATGAGCCGAGGGGTCACCATAAGCCGTGTACGACATACACAACAACAGAGATGTCCCTCCTCCGCCTCCCGTTCAAGTAGACGAAGAAAGTGAGTACGTCATTGAGGACATTATGGACCATCGACAAGGCAAGACAACAGAATTTCTCTTCAAGTGGCACGGTTACGACGTCGTACACAACAGTTGGGAGCCCTACGACAACCTCGGAGATATCGATCATCACATTGACGGCTACTTCCGTCGTCTTTGGGCTACGACAGCACGCATGCCGGGATGTTGAGGCTTAAAGGGGGGGGGGAGTGTTATGCACCAGACGTACACGAGTCCCTAATCTTTTGAGTGGGCATTTTTGTCATAACACAAAGAGCCCATCACGTAGCAAGAATCGTGATATGCACTCCAACGACCGAGGGCAAATTGGCCAACTGCCGCGTCCCCTATGGATATTCCCTAACCTTCTGACAGCTTCGACCATTCTCACAAACCTACGATCAAAAGTATGACGACCTTTCTGTCCACTTCTCGACAACTCTCGAAGAATCTAGATTCATAAAGATGCATCGCACATCTCCATCGTCAATTCTCGAAGACCCCCGACTTCTCGACGGACCTTCTTGAATCTGACCACCAATGACGCGACTCCGCACGCGTCGCTGGACATGCAAACCTACGACCCCAACTATGCTTCATTCGTAACTCGTCTCTTGTATACATGTGTTCAATCATTTCCACACTTGTCATCGAAGTACACTTACAGCTAATCATAAATTGCTCAAGTGCCCCAAATTATGAATCTTGTTTTTCCTAAACTAGTGGCATTGGCTGCACGTAGGCTTGCATCGGGGTTACGTAGCAATACATTGAAGCGGGGTTCAAACATGATATCTGCCTTGGAAACGAGTTTTGCTTGACCTTCCCCTCCTGTCCGAGAAGTCGTCGTCGGTGAAGTCAAGTGCTTGCTTGCGATTTCCGGTATCTGTTTTGGAAAAAACCCTGGTTGCTACGCGAAGTCTGTCCAATTCGCATGTATTTCTTGGTATGGGAGTCGCTTCCGTAAGGAAAATCGCGCTTAGAGAGGGCCTGTCTTCTGGACGCGACAGAAGTGCTGAAAGAAATACCTAGAATATAATCGATGGGCTGTCGGTGGACGGAAACACTGACCGCAGACAGAATTGCGGTCGCGGAAGTCCGTGTGCAGGGGATTTTCTGATGTCCGAGCTGATTCTTTGATACCAAACCGACTGCATAGGGTTACTACGCAACCCCAAAAATTCTACCTGTTCAGCATCTACGTTCCGTTCGGCGTAACTGTGAACTCACCTGTTTTTTGCTCTGTGTAACACTGAATTAGGTGAACCATATTAATAAGGGCACATATATCCGAGCTGTTGTGTCTGGGACCCGCACCAATAACGACTGTCAAGCGGAGATCTTGACAAAGGCCGGGACCTGTTTTGTAAGCGTATACAGTTTATATGTCAACTTACGAATCTGATATCTAGATTATGCCGTGTTCTAATCGCATCTATATCGACGACTGCTACCCTCGAAGTTGTCTATCCTCTGCACCGAACTGTGACCTGATAAAAGTGAGTAGCGAGTTCTAAGTATGCATGACATCACTTCAGTCCGAGTTCGCAGCCAAAAATGGACTCTCTCGTGTCCTTTGGACTTGCCGACGGTAATTTTTCAGCCGCAAGATAGAAACTTAGGGATTATCCAACGGCCATTAGCTCCTATCAGTGAACCTATTAGTTTACGCGGATGCATGGTAAGATAGTATCCGATTGTGACTATTTGACTCAACGGTAGGTCAACAAAATTTCTGCTTTAATAGTTCTTTGTCGCCATAGCGTTTAACAGACTGCATGAGGCATCCGACAGGATGGCGCCTCGACCGCAGGCCTCTCCGCAACACTGGGATTATTTTGAGCATCGTGGACTAGCGAAGCAAGGAGGGCGTGCCTCCGGATCAATGGTAAGGTCTAAACAGGCACCTCACGCAATTTTATCCTATTAATAATGTACGTGCATGATAGGAACTGAGAAGACTGAAATGATTTAGGCTATTTTTGAGAACTGTCCTTCCGTGGCTCCACGCGCTTTTAGTGTTTGTAACCTCCATGCAGTCGTCGTTACGCGACGCCGTCAAGTTAAAAAACCATATTGCTATGTCGAAAAACATCCATTTGCCTTTGTTTCTTCGGGTTGGATCAGCGAAACATCAACAGGTCTATATCTGAATTAGAAACCGTTTCATTGTGAAAGTCCTTGTCGCCAAATGAAAGCGTCGCCACT